>SNQJ01S0156225.1:0-22328 GCA_010110895.2 Picea sitchensis | reverse complement strand
ATATCTCGCAAGTCTTGATCACCCAAGCATAGGTATGCCTGCCTTGGGTTTTGAAATATGTCATGATATGTGTTGCATGTTTGTGTGTAGCTTTTTTCAGGTTCTCCGAGTCTATACCCTTGCTTGAACATCTACAAAGTATTTCAGTCATCAGTTTGCATATTCTAACTTCATACTTTGGGGGGCATTCTGTTACACGTCAAAATTACTCAACATTCCTCTCAATTGTCGTAAGTGTCACATCTTCCTTACAACTTTCGCAAGTGTCGCAAGTTGTTCACAAATGTCGAAGACATCATTCAAGCATACTGCCATAATGACGACACTAAGGAGGCACTTAAAACATCTCATGTACTTGGTTTGGAGAAGGAGAACTGGTTAACTGAAGTCAAGGAACTCTTGACACCTGAAAAGAGCTCTGAATCAAAGGTTTTGAGGGTGAGCACTCCCCTATATCAGACTTAGGAGCGCTGGCACCCCCCTACAAGGCTTCAAGGAGTGTTATAACGCTCCCCTGCCCTTTTACAGGAGCGCTACTCACTTTTGGAGCACTGGCGCTTCCCTTAAGCTTCTCAGGGAGCGCTACAACGCTCTGATGCCCCTTTTGTAGGAGCGCTACCTAATCTGAGGCAGTAGTTGGCCCGTTGAGGAGAATAAGGGGAGGATTTCAAGATTAGAAGGCAGTTGCATTCGAATTCTTGGTTTCATCAGGAGATCCATGATCTAAGGAGGAGGTCCCCCAACTTGTTCTAAAGATAACTCAACAGGTTATGCTCCTCTTAACCTATATAAGCAAGCTCTATGATGGTGGAAAGGGAGGAAGAATTGCTAGCATGAAACCTATGATCTCATAGGAAACACACAGTCAGCCAAAGGAGAGTGATCAGTGAAGCTGTTGTTATCTAGGTTGTGGATCTTTCGAGCAAGGGTTAGACGAAGAGGACCCGACGAAGCTATCGCACTCGCATCTACGATTGTAAGTACTATTGTCGTCATTCTCATTAATATGACATGCTTGGCCTGTTTCTTTCTAGTTTGTGTCTAATGTCACATGAAATTATCATTAATAGATAGATTTATTTTCAAGCTAACATCAATAGAGTAGGAAGTGGTTGTATCTTGTTTGTCTACAGAACTCAGCGAAGAACAAAGCATCAGAGCGCAACTCGGAGCGTGCAGGGACAAACGTCAATAAAGAGGTACTTTTGTTCTCCTTCCTTCTCATGTGTTAGTTTAGATAGATTTGAAAGGAAGATAGTGTCCACGTTAAGCATTTTTTGTCTTAGAGTTAGGGTCAAGCTCTTAGAGGCGATCTACCTGTCCGCAGGGAGATTTTCCTACAACAGCATTTACAAGGCAATTTTTCCTTTGGGGGCTTCGCTCCTGAACCCCGTAGAGGGGGTAACCCCCCTATGTACTCCCCCGGGTAGAGGAGTGTACATTCTTTTGGTGTGTAAAGTCTTCATGGGGTATAAACACAGCTGAAAACAAATACCTCTAAATCAGGAAGATAATCATGTTCCACAACCAACAATCTCCCACTTGGAGACTGATCTCAACAACTCCATCGTTGTTGTATCTGTTGGACTATGAACCTTATTGGACCTAGAAAATGTCTCATATTCATATTCATGCTTGAAGACCAACTAAAACTGAGCAGGAACTCAATTTCTCCCTGGTTACTCCCTTAGTTAACATGTCTACAGGATTTCGGCTAGTGTGTATCTTTTCCAACTTCAAATGTCCATCTTCCAAGATGGATCATATGAAATGGTACATGATTTGTATATGCTTAGACTTTGAATGGAAGGCTAAGTTATTTACAATATGAATGGCACTCTCATTGTCACAATACAACCTATTATTCTCCTTCTTCTTTCTCAATTCCTCCATAAACCTCTATAACAAAATCATCTCTTTACTAGCCTCTGTAGCAACGACATACTCTGCCTCTGTAGTTGAAATTGCAACAACCTTTTTTCAGTTTCAAAATCCAACTTACTGTTGTTCCACTTGTAGTAAAAACATACCATGTGGTGCTCCTTATGCTATATTTATCACCTGCCATATATGAATCAACATATCCTTGTAGAATAGTGTATGAACCGCCAAAACATAATGCATGAGTAGAAGTACCTCTTAAATAACTAAAAATCCACTTTAATACCTCCCAATTTTCTTTACCTGGATTGTTCATATACCTGCTCACAACTCCCACTACATGTGCAACATCGGGTCTTGTGCAAACCATCGCATACATCAAGATGTCAATTGTTTATGAATAAGAGACCTTGGACGTGTATTCTATATCCTCCTGTGTCTTGGGACACATTTCCTTAGTTAATATGAAATGGTTGTCCAAAGGTGTACTAACTGGTTTTGCATTCTGCATTTTAAACCTCTCCAACACCTTCTCTATGTACTCACTCTAAGACAACGTCAATTGTCGATTTTTCTTGTCTCTTGTTATTCTCATACCAAGGATTTTCTTTGCGGCACCCAAATCCTTCATTGCAAATGAATTTGCTTTTTTTTTTCTTGAGCACATTTATATCCTACATATTAGACCCTACAACAAGCATGTCATCTACATACAATAGAAAGATAATATAGTTTCTATTTTCTAGCATTTTAAAATAAACACAGTGATCAAAATGGCATCTACTATAACCATGTTCTATCATAAAACTGTCAAACTTCAAATAACACTATCTTGGAGCTTGCTTTAGTCCATACAAACTCTTCTTCAACCTACATACCAAATTCTCTCTCCCTTTCACCTCATACCCATGTGGTTGCTACATATAAATATCTTCCTCCAAATCCCCATGGAGAACAGTTGTTTTTACATCTACTTGTTCAAGGTGCAAATCTTCTCCTACCACAAGACTTAAAATAGTCCTAATTGAAGTCATTTTTAAAAAGAGGAGAAAATATTTCATCAAAATATATATCTTTCTTTTGTGAAAACCCCTTTACAACAAATCTAACCTTGTACTGCTTTCTTCCTCCATCTTCTTCCTTCAACGTGTAAACCCATTTATTCTGCAATGCTCTTTTTTCTGCAGACAATTGAACCAAGTCCCAAGTCTGGTTATTTAACAAGGAATCCATTTTCTCTTTCATGCCTTTCTTCCACTTCTTTTTGGTTTCTACCTGCATTGTTTATTCATAACATTATGGTTCACCAAAATCAGACAACAATAAATAATATAATGAAAGAGAGCATTGTTCAGACGATATACTTAACCTAGTAGATCTTTTAACAACACTTGTAGGAGTTTAAGTGATCATATTGTTGTACATTATGATTTTTTTGTACCTTTGGAATTTCTTTTTCAGTGATCTCATCAAGCACTATGTATTTTGGTTTTTCTTTTTCTTGTTTCTTTCCCTACAGCTGATCTTTGTACATGACCTTCTCATTGAATATGACATCTCTACTCCTAATGATTTTGTTATTTTCATAATCCCATAAGTGTTCACCAAAATCATTAACATTGTATCCAATAAAGGTACATTGCTTGGATTTTGCCTCAAGCTTTGTTATATTTTTTTTATCAATATGGACGAATGATTCACAATCGAAAGACTTCAAATAAGAATAGTTTACCTTTTTACTTGTCCATGCCTCCTCTGGTATTCTACCATACAAAGAGATTTAAAGTCTTATTTTTATTAAGTAAATAGCAGTATCTACAACATCTGCCCAGAACTGTAAGGGCAAACCAGCATGGAATATCATACTCCTTGCACTCTTCATGATTGTCCTATTCATCCTCTCTGACACACCATTTTCTTACAATGTTCTTGGAACTGTCTTCTTTGTACGAATCCCATGTTATGAACAATAATCATCAAAATCTTTGCTGCAATATTCCCCTCCATTGTCTGATCTAAGACACTTCAACCTTTTTCATGTCTCATTCTCAACCAAATCTTTTTATTTCTTAAAAGTATCAAAAACATCATATTTTTTTCGAATGCAATAAACCCAATTTGTTCTAGTTGCATCAATAAAAGTAATATAATAACGAGAGCCACCAAGAGATGATACCTGAGTTGGTACCCATACATCTGTATGCACAATCTCTAACCTTTCACTCTTCTTTTCTTTTCCGACTCTGAAAAATATGACTCTCTTTTGTTTTCCATAAACGCAATTCTCACAGAAATCCAAATCAATTTGTTTAAGATCTGGCAACATATTTATTTTTTCAAGTATCTGCATCCCCTTATCACTCATGTGTCCAAGCCTATGATGTCACAGTGTTGTATCCACTCATATAGAAACTAAAGAAATAGAAGAGACAGTATTACCAGTACATAAATACAATGTACCTACCTTCTCTCATTTTTATATCAACAATGATCATTTGGTGGCCTTCCACACCTTATCTGTAAATATGGATATACAAACTTCACTTGCTAATTGTCCTGTTGAAATCATATTTTTCCTTAGATCTAGAACATGTCTTACCTCTTTCAAAAACTATTGGTTTTCATTTCTTTGTTTTATTTTTACCTTTTCCTTTCCAACAATTTTACATGGTGTGCATCGTCACCCAAATGAACCTGTCCAAAATCACCTTAAACATAATCTAGAAAAAAAAATCTATGGGGTGTCGCATGAAATAAAACCCCTGAATCTACCTCCCAAGACTCAAAAATATTATCTACAAAAAGAATCAAAGCATCTTGTAACACATCACCTGTTACATTTACTTCCTAGTTTTTCTCCTGCTGTTCATTTCTTTGTTTCTTTGGAGCTCTACAGTCTTTCTTCATATGTCCTTTCTTCCCACAATTCCAACACTCTATCTTTCCAAATATGGATTTGGATCTTCCCTTCCTAGATTTTCCACGGTTCCTTGATCTCTTTCCTCTATCCTTTTGTCTTCCCCTGTTCTCCATGTTTAATGCATTACCTGATGTCTCACATGTAATTTTCTATCGCATTTCCTCACTAAGGATAACAACAACATCATCATTAAATTTTAAAGTGTTTGAGTTCAGAGACTGAGTTACTTACAACCATGACCAAACCATTCCATTTTTCTAATAATGAGCACAATATTAGAAGAGCCATGACCTCATCATCAAAGTCCACTTTTACAGAACCTAGTTGATTAGTAGCCATATTAAATTCACTTAAATGATATGCAATAGACCCACCTTCTTACATCTTCATATTAAATAATCTCTTCATTAAAAATACCATATTGGACCCTGAGGATTTTTCATATAGTTTAGCCAATGTGTTCATCATCTCCTTCGTTGGTTTTTCTTTCGAAATATTGAAAGCCACCGACATTGCAAGCTCATCTGTATCATTCATAGTTTCTTTCTATCAAGAACCTCTCATTCTTCGTCCTTCATGGTCATCAGATTCTTTGTTATTCCACCCAATGGTAGGAATATATCCTTCTGATATAAATAATCTTCCATCTACATCTTCCATAACTGGTAGTTTTGGTCATTAAATTTCTCAACCCTAAACTTTCCATCTTCCACTGTTGCTCCCACTCTAACTAGAAACCCTCTTTTCCTACAAGTTACCTTTTGTTCCGATACCAGTTGTTAGAAAATAGGATCGCAAAGTAATAAAATAAAACAAATGCAGAAATAAAACACAGAAGATACACAATACAATAAAGACACAGATATACATGGTTCACCCAGTGTGGGCTATGTCCACTAGAGAAATTGTCAGGTCCTTCCTTTATTATTATCCATCAAATTAAGGGATACAACCTACAACACACCCGTTGTAACTTCTTCTTCTCTCACAGTCTTCTCACTCATAATACAATATTTGCAATGATACATAGTCGCAATACATTTAACTCATAAAATAGGGTTTCCTTACAAGGTAAAAAACCCTAACATAACTTCTACCGTCACATCTACGACCTTATAATAAATGGTCCAAATTTACAATGAAATCACAAAATACATTTACAAGGTGAATTTTCCTTCAGGGTTTCGCCCCCGGAACCTGTAAAGGGGGTAACCCCCCTCTGCACTCCCCTGCATGGAGGAGTGTACATTCTTTTGGGGTGTAAAGTCTTGATGGGGTATAAACACAGCTAAAAACAAAGACCTCTGAATCAGGAAGATAATCAGGCTCCACAACCAACAATCTCCCACTTGGAGACTGATCTCAACAACTCCAATGTTGTTGTATCTGCTGGACTATGAACCTTATTGGACCTGAAAAATTTCTCATCTTCATCTCCATGTTTGAAGACCAACTGAAACTGAGCATGAACTCAGTTTCTCCCTGGTTACTCCCTTAGTTAACATGTCTGCAGGATTCTAGCTAGTTTGTATCTTTTCGAACTTCAAATGTCCATCTTCCAAGATGAATCGTATGAAATGGTAGCTAAGTTGTATATGCTTAGTCTTCAAATGGAAGGTTGATTTCTTTGAAATATGAATTACACTCTCACTGTCACAATACAACTTTCTATTCTCCTGCTTCTTTCTTAATTCCTCCATAAACCTCTGTAACCAAGCCATCTCTTTACTAACCTCTATAGCAGCAACATACTCTGCCTCTGTAATTGAAAGTGAAACAACATTTTTCAGTTTCAAAATCCAACTTACTGTTGTTCCACCTATAGTAAAAACATACCATGTGGTGCTCCTCCTGCTATCTTTATCACTTGCCATATCTAAATCAGCATATCCCTGTAGAACAGTATCTAAAGCGCAAAAACATAATGCATGAGTAGCAGTACCTCTCAAATACTTGAGAATCCACTTTACTATCTACCAACGTTCTTTACATTGATTGTTCATATACCTGCACACAACTCCCACTGCATGTGCAATATTCGGTCTTGTGCAAACCATCGCATACCTCAAATTGTCAACTATTGATGAATAAGAGACCCTAGAAATGTATTTTATCTCCTCCTGTGTCTTGGGACACATTTCCTTAGTTAATTTGAAATGGTTGGCCAAAGGTGTAATAACTGTTTTTGCATTCTTCATTTTAAACCTATCCAACACCTTCTCTATCTACTCACCCTGAGACAATGTCAATTTGCGATTTTTCATGTCTCTTGCTATTCTCATACCAAGGATTTTCTTTGCGGCAACCAAATCCTTCATCGCAAATGAATTTTCTAATTTCTTCTTGATAACATTCATATCTTGCATATTAGACCCTGCAACAAACATATCATCTACATACAATAGCAAGATAATGTAGCTTCCATTTTCTAGCATTTTAAAATAAACACAATGATCAGAATGACATCTACTATAACCTTGTTCTATCATAAACCTATCAAACTTCAAATACCACTACCTTGGAGTTTATTTTAGGCCATACAAGCTCATCTTCAACCTGCATACCAAATTCTCCTTCCCTTTGACCTCATACCCATGTGGTTGTTACATATAAATCTCTTCCTTCAAATCCCCATGGAGAAAAGTTGTTTTTACATCTAATTGTTCAAGGTGCAAATATTCTACTGCCACAAGACTTAAAATAGTTCTAATTGAAGTCATTTTAACAACAAGAGAAAATATTTCATCAAAATATATACATTTCTTTTGTGCAAACCCCTTTAAAACAAGTCTAACCTTGTATCGCTTTCTTCCTCCATCTTCTTCCTTCAACTTGTAAACTCATTTATTCTGCAATGCTCTTTTTTCTGCAAGCAACTAAACCAAGTATCAAGTCTAGTTATTTACCAAGGACTCCATTTCCTCTTTCATGTCTCTCTCACTTCTTTTTGGTGTCTACCTACATTGTCTCTTCATAATATTCTCGTTCACCAAAATAAGTTAACAATAAATAATACAATGAAGGAGAGTATCCTTCAAGGGGTAGACTTAACCTGGTAGATATTCTAACAACACTTGCAGGAGTTTGAGGTGTCTTCTAATACTATTGTTGTAAATTATGATTTTCCGGTACCTTTGGAATTTTTTTTCAGTGATCTCATCAAGAACTATGTATTCTGGTTTTTCTTTTCCATGTTTCTTTCCCTGCAACTGATCTTTGTACATGACCTTCTCATTGAATATGAAATCTATACTCCTAATGATTTTTTTATTTTCATAATCTCATAAGCAATAACCAAAATCATTAACATTGCATCCAATAAAGGTACACTTCTTGGATTTTCCCTCAAGCTTTGTTGTATTTTCTTTATCAATATGGACAAATGATTCACAACCGAAAGTCTTGAAATAAGAATAGTTTGTCTTTTTACATGTCCATGCCTCCTCTGGAATTCTACCATCCAAAGAGCTTGAAATTCCTATGTTTATTAAGTAAACAACAATATCTACAACATCTGCCCAGAACTGTAAAGGAAAACTAGCATGCAATCTCATACTCCTTGCACGCTCCATGATTGTTTTTCTTCCTTTCTGACACACCATTTTCTTGTGGTATTCTTTGAACTGTCTTCTCTCCACGAATCTCGTGGTATGAACAATAATCATAAAACTATTTGCTGCAATATTCCCCTCCATTGTCTGATCTGAGAGACTTCAACATTTTTCCAGTCTCATTCTCAACCAAATCTTTCTGTTTCTTAAAAGTATCAAAAACATCATATTTTTTTCGAATGCAATAAACTCGAGTTTTTCTAGTTGCATCATCAATAAGAGTAACATAATAACGAGAGCCACCAAGAGATGATACCTTAGTTGGTCCCCATACATCTATATGCACAATATCTAACCTTTCATTCTTCTTTTCTTTTCTGACTCTGAGAAATTTGACTCTCTTATGTTTTCCATAAACACGATGCTCACAAAAATCCAAATCAATTTGTTTAATATCTGGGAACAAGTTTCTTTTGTCAAGTATCTGCATCCCCTTCTCACTCATGTGTCCAAGCCTATGATGTCATAGTGTTGTATCAACTCCTGTAGAAGATAAAGAAATAGAAGAGTTAGTATTACCAGTACATAAATACAATGTACTTACCTTCTCTCCTTTTTCTATCACCAATGATCCTTTGGTGACCTTCCACTCCTTATCTGTAAATATGGATATACAACCTTCACTTTCCAACTGTCCTGTTGAAAACACATTTTTCCTCAGAACTGGAACATGTCTTACCTCTTTCAACAACCATTGGTTTCCATTTCTTTTCTTTATTTTTACATTTCTCATTCTAACAATTTTTCATGATGCATCATCACCCAAATGAACCTGTCCAAAATCACCTTGAACATAATCTAGAAAATGTTTTCTATGGGGTGTGGAATGAAATGAAGCTCCTGAATCTACTACCCAAGACTCAAAAATTGTATCTACATAAAGAATCAAAGCATTTTGTAACACATCATCTATTACATTTGCTTCTTGATTTTTCTCATGTTGTACATCTCTTTGTTTCTTTACAACTTTGCAGTCTTTCTTCAGATGTCCTTTCTTCCCACAATTTCAGTGCTTTATCTTTCCAAATCTATATTTGGATCTAATCTTCCTAGAATTCCCATGGTTCCCTGAGCCCTTTCCTCTATCATTTTGTCTTCCTCTGTTCTCCATGTTTAATGCATCACCAGATGTCTCACCTATGTTTTTTCGTCACATTTCCTCACTAAGAATAACACCAACAACATCATCAAATTTTAAAGTGTTTGAACCAAAGATAGAGTTACTTACAACCATAACCAAGCCATTCCAGCTTTCTGACAATGAGCACAATATTATAAGATCCCTGACCTCATCATCAAAGTCCACTTTTACAGAACTTAGTTGATTAGTAACCGTATTAAATTCATTTAAATGATCTAAAACAAACCCACATTCTGACATATTCATATTAGATAATATCTTAATTATAAATACCTCAGTGGATGTTGAGGGGTTTTCATACAGTTTAGTCAATGCATCCATCAGATCCTTCGTTGTCTTTTCTTTCGAAATAGTGAAAGTCACCGACGTTGTCAGGCTCAGTCGTATCATTCTTAGTGTCTTTCTATCAAAAACCTCCCATTCTTCGTCCTTCATGGTCGTCGGTTTCTTTGTTATTCCACCCAATGGTAGGAATAGATCCTTCTGATATAAATAATCTTCTATCTGCATATTCCATCACTGGTAGTTTTGACCGTTAAATTTCTCGACCCTAAACTTTCTATCTTCCACCATTGCTCCCACTCGAACCAGGAACCCTCTTTTCATGCGAGTTACCTTTTGCTCAGATATCAGTTGTTAGAAAACAGGATCGCGAAGCAATAAAATAAAATAAATGAGGAAATAAAAAACAGAAGATACATAATACAATAGAGACACAGATATACGTGGTTCACCCAGTGTGGGTTACGTCCACCAGAGAAATTGTCAGGTCCTTCATTTATTATTATCCAACAAATGAATGGATACAACCTACAACACACCTGTTGTAACTTCTTCTTCTCTCTCACAGTATTCCCACTCATAATACAATATTTGCAATGATACATAGCTGCAATACATTTCCCTCATAAAAGAGTGTTTCCTTCTAGGGGAAAAAAACCCTAACATAATGTCTATCGTCAGATCTACTACCTTATAATGAACGTTCGAGATTTACAATGAAATTACAATATACATTTACAATGAGATTTTTCTTTCGTGGGCTTCGCCCCGAGACCATGCAGAGGGGGTAACCCCCCTATGCACTCCCCCGTGTGGAGGAGTGTACATTATTCTGGGGTGTAAAGTATTCATGGGGTATAAACACAGCTAAAAACTAAGACCTCTGAATCAGGAAGATAATCAGGCTCCACAACCAACAATCTCTCACTTGGAAACTGATCTCAACAACTCCACCGTTGTTGTATCTATTGGACCTGGAAAATTTCTCATCTTCATCTTCATGTTTGAAGACCAACTGAAACTGAGCAAGAACTCAGTTTCTCCCTGGTTACTCCCTTAGTTAAAATGTCTGGAGGATTCTGGCTAGTGTGTATCTTTTCCAACTTCAAATGTCCATCTTCCAAGACGGATCGTATGAAATGGTACCTAAGTTGTATATGCTTAGTATTCGAATGGAATGATTAGTTCTTTGCAATATGAATGGAACTCTCACTATCACAATACAACCTACTATTGTCTTGCTTCTTTCTCAATTCCCCTATAAACCTATGTAACCAAATCATCTCTTACTAGCCTTTATATCAGCAACATACTCTACCTCTATAGTTGAAAGTGAAACAACATTTTTCAGTTTCAAAATCCAACTTACTATTGTTCCACCTATAGTAAAAACATACCATGTGGTGCTCCTTCTACTATCTTTATCACCTGCCATATCTAAATCAACATATCCCTGTAGAACAGTGTATGAACCACAAAAACATAATGCATAAGTAGAAGTACCTCTTAAATACCTAAGAATCCATTTTACTGTATCCCAGTGTTATTTACCTTGATTGTTTATATACCTACTCACAACTCCCATTGCATGTGCAATATTTGGTCTTCTACAAACCATTGCATACATCAAGTTGTCAACTGCTGATGAATAAGAGACCCTGGACATGTATTCTATCTCCTCTTATGTCTTGGGATACATTTCCTTAGTTAATTTGAAATGGTTGGCCAAAGGTGTACTAACTCATTTTTCATTTTGCATTTTAAACCTATCAAACACTTTTTCTATGTATTCACTCTGAGACAATGTCAATTTGCGATTTTTCCTGTCTCTTGTTATTCTCATACCAAGGATTTTCTTTGCGACACCCAAATCCTTCATTGCAAATGAATTTGATATTTTATTCTTGAGCACATTTATATCCTGCATATTAGACCCTGCAACAAGCATATCATCTACATACAATAGCAAGATAATATATCTTCCATTTTCTAGCCTTTTAAAATAAACACAGTAATCATAATGACATCTACCATAACCTTGTTCTGTCATAAACCTGTCAAACTTCAAATACCACTATCTTGGAGCTTGATTTGGGCCATACAAGCTCTTCTTCACCCTGCATACCAAATTCTATTTCCCTTTGACCTCATACCCCTGTGGTTGTTGCATATAAATCTCTTTCTCCAAATCCCTATGGAGAAAAAATGTTTTTACATCTAATTGTTCAAGGTGCAAATCTTCTACTGCCACAAGACTTAAAATAGTCTTAATTGAAGTCATTTTAACAAGAGAAAATATTTCATCAAAATATATACATTTCTCTTGTGCAAACCCCTTTACAACAAATCTAGCCTTGTACCGTTATTTTCCTCCATCTTCCTCCTTCAACTTGTAAATTCTCTTTTTCCTGCAGGAAACTAAACCAAGTTTCAAGTCTGGTTATTTACCAAGGAATCCATTTCATCTTTCATTCCTTGCCCCCATTTCTTTTTGGTGTCTACCTACATTGCCTCTTCATAACATTTTGGTTCACCATAATCAGTCAACAATAAATAATACAATGAAGGAGAGTATCATTCAAGGGGTATACTTAACCTCGTAGATCTTCTAACAACACTTTTGATGCAGGCCCCCTTCTCTCCTAAGGGTTGCGCGACCTCCCGGTCAAGTATCTTCAATTTTGATCTGAATTGGCTCTCTGAGATCTTAATGGTCTCACTTACGAATTAACACAGGCCATTTTTGTCTGCTGGTACAGGTTCTATGGCACCCGCAACCTCTTTCTTTACGTTGCTGAACTCATAGGCTTCAGGTGCAAGCTCTTCTCCCGTTAGCCCCTACCCGCATGTGACCTTGGGTATGTCCTTGCGTAAATGCACGATTACGGGCGCGCCCAAGAGTAGTTTGGGATCAATCTGATTTTCTCCTCGCAATTTACCTCCAACTTTGACATACCCCTCTGTCGATACCATGGTTTCAATTGTGGTCTACCCTTGAAATTTTAACGTCCGAGAAATTTCTGGCCCCGCAATCAAGCATAGTCGTCGATCTTACGATCTTAATGGTGCTTATAAACTGACGATTCAGATCTGCCCTTTTCGAACCTACAAATCAGATCTAAACTCTTTCAAATCACCTGACGAGATTGATTTCTCCTTTCGAGCTTCGGGAGTTTCAATTTTCAAACCTTGTTTTCTTCGCAATGCTTCCACCTGGAGCTCGCGATCTATTGACGCATGTCTCTCATAGATTGACGTCTACGATTTCTTCGGGTCTTCGGACTTTGGAAGACTCAACCCTCAACTTTCACCTTCCTTAGCAGTGTGCGGATTTCTTCCGTGTGTCCTCTCGAACCAGACGGTTGAGATTTACTTCAGGTATTTACCTGGAGTCCACAGATTCACGCCACCCATCCCCTGGGTTTGATGGTTGAGATTCACTTTAGCGCTCTAGCTCTTCGAACTTTGGGAGTTTCAATTCTCAACTGAAATCTCAAAGTGATTTCTCTGGAGCTCACAATCCGTCACCATGTATCACTCTGGATCCGACGGTCACTATCCACTTCGTCTCTTCGGGCTTCGGGAGTTTCAACCTCCTGCGCACTTGTTCCTCCCGAAGTGATTTCACCCGAAGATGATGGATTCTCGCCATGTGTCCTCCACAACGGACAGTTGCGATCTGCTTTGGCCTTTGGGACTTCGGGAGTTTGTCACCCTCCACACTTAGGATCCTCTGAAGTGAGTCTTCTCAAAGTCTCAGATCTGTCAACACATATCTTTTGGAAACCAACAGCCTGGATCTACTTCAGCCTTCAGTTCTTCGCCTATTTCGCCTTCTGCTTATCCAAAAAACTTTTGAAGTACTTTCGCTCCGAAGGTATGGATCTTCCGCCACCTGTCCCTCTTGACGATGGATGGTCCCTGGCCTCTTCGGGACTTCGACGAATTCTCGCTTCTATGTGCACGGAGAGACTTAACGCTCATGCGCTTTACCCAAATCCGACGGTCTGGAATGATCCCGCTCCCTCTTGGATGGATCTTAGTCGGTGACTCGTGAAACCTTTAGAACTTTCCTCCCTTTGAAGATTCCTCCCGCTATCTCTCTTCATTTTTCTCCCTCCTTCTTCCCTTTGACTCTTTAAAGAGTTACTTCGACACTTAGTCGAATTTCAGGTCTGTGCACTCCTTCCAACAAATTCTTATGCAAGAGTTGGTTTCTTACGAGCGACTGTGCACGCCTTGCAACAATCACTTGTCACTCATTGCAAAGGGAAAGTTTCACACTATCTCTTATGAGCTTAGGAATCGAAACAGATTCCATCAACGCACTCCTTGTGGACTATGTGCACACCTTGCATAGACTCAGTCGAAGAGATACAATTGAAACATATGCAAACATCTCACAATCTCATATATTCGTAACGAAATTCATTCATTCATGAAAACAACAATAACAGAGAGTTGCAAACAAAAACAACCCATGCATTGGATCAATTTTCCCTTGCTATACTTATTCCAAAAGTAAAACTGGCTAAAGCTATGATCAAACAATAACTAAAAATTCATAATTTTCCTACTAACTCGCAGCAACCTCATCTAGGCATACAAAAACTTTATTTATCTCAAAGGGTTCTTAGGGTTCGCCCCGACTACTTGTCTACTCGAAAAAAAAAAAAAAAACTAACTACTACCTTAGTTTAGTTACATTCAAGACTAGGAGTGAAAACTCCCAAATCACTCGTGATCATTCAACTACTAAGCATTTGATCTTCTTTCGTTTTTCAATCAGCTCCAAAAGATTTGCAGTAAACGCCAGCTTTAAGATTTTGAAATGATTCCAAAGCGTTGAGTTGCCATGACACGCATTCTCGTTGATGATGCTCCTGCATCATACTTCCCTGAACAAAAATTCATGGACTCCTTTCCATGAGCTCCTGCACCGACTTTCCATGCTTATGGATATCAGCTTCATTTTCCCAACTGACATCTTCTATTGGGTGTCTCTTCCACTTGACCAAATATTCAAAATAGGTCTTCCTCTTGGTCTTTTTACCAATCCTCTGATCAACGATCTTCTCCATCTGTGGTTTTTCTGCTATAGGCATTTGTTTCTCCCACTGAATATTCTCTTGATATTTTGATCCCTCTGTGTCATATTCTCTGTAAGGGTACAAGTCTGAAACGTTAAATATGGGTGATATGCCCACATCATATGGCAGCTAAATCTCATAGGCGTTTGCATCAAACTTCCTTAAGATCTTACATAGCCCTATCTTCTTCATATTTAACTTGTTATGTGTTCCCCTAGGGAACCTTTATTTCTTGAGATGTGCCAGAACCGGATCTCCTACTTCAAATTGAAGTTCTTTGCGATGTTGATCAACTCTGCGCTTGTACTCTTGGCTAGAGCTCTACAGATGTCCTCTGATATGACTATGGAGCTTCTGCATTTCTGCAACAAAATCTTCTGTTCCAACGCTTCTGATCTCACTCTGTTCCAAGTCTCTCAACTCAGATACTCCCCTTGGTTGCATTCCATACAATATTTGGAATCGGCTCTTTCCAGTGCTCTTGTTTGGTGAGTCATTGTATGCAAATTCTGTTTTTGACAGAATTTGATCCCACTGATTATGATGCTTAGTGACCAGACTCCTCAATAAATTTCCAAAAATTTTGTTTACCACCTCATTTTGTCTATCTGTCTGAGGGTGATAAGCTGAGTTGAAGGACAAATCTGTCCCCAACTTCTTCCACAGTGTTCTCCAGAAACAACCAACAAATTTAGTGTCTTTGTCTGAGACAATGCTCCTGGGTAGTCCATGAAGTCTCACAACTTCCTTGAAAAAAAAATTTGCAACATGTGTCGCATCACTAGTCTTCTGGCATGGTATAAAGTGTTCCATCTTTGAAAATCTATCCACCACCAAAAATATGGAATTACATCATCTTTGCGTTCTTGGAAGTCCCAACACAAAATCCATGCTTGTTGCATCCCAACGCCTCTTTGGTATTGGCAATGGTTGATACAATCCAATATTCTGTTTTTTACCCTTTGCATGTTGGCAGATTCTACATTTGTTCACAAATTTTATTAATTATGTTCTCATACCTGTCCAATAGTATGACCTCCTCAACTATGAAAATGTTTTATCATGGCCGAAATGTCCATCCAATCCTCCGCTATGTTTTTCCTTCAAAAGGTTATCCCTCATTGAGCATTTTGGTATGCACAACTTATTTCCCTTGAACAATAATCCCTCTTGAATCATATACTATGTCCACTGACTCTGGTCTCTCAGCACAAGATTTGTACATGCTTCATATGCTTCCTTGAAATCTCGATCATCACAATACATATCCTTCAGGTGTTCAAACCCTAAGGTCTTCACCTGAAACTCCTGCTGAATCAAACATCTCCTGCTTAATGCATCAACAACTTTGTTAGCATTCCCAGCGATATGTTTTATGACAAAAATAAAATTATGCATAAACTCAATCCACTTTGCATGCCTTTGATTAAATTTTTCCTGTCTAGTTATGAATTGTAAAGCTTGGTTGTCACTATACAAGACAAATTCATGTGGAACAAGGTAGTGCCTCCATTTCTTCAAGGCTTGAATTATGGCATAAAACTCCTTATCATATGTGGAGTACTTTCTCTTAGTCTCATTCAGCTTCTCGTTGAAATAGGCAACAAACCTATTATTCAGGATTTCATACCTCAGGCCATTTATATACCTAGCAACTTTTTCTTCATCTTTCTCTCTTTGTCCAGTTCTGATGTTCATCTTGTAGAACTCCTATGTGTACTCTTTAACTGTCATGCTCTTCTGTCTTAGGTTTTGTATCTCCCTGAATAGATTGATTTGATAATCTTTAGGCATGAATTTATCCTTCATCTTGGCTACCATTTTGTCCCAATTCTTTATCTTTTGCTTGCCCTTGCTTCTCCTCTCAGCGTGTAGTTCATCCCACCACAATGTTTCATGTCTTTTTATTCCGGTGACAACATGTCTCACCCTTTTCTCCTCATCGACATCTTCATAGTCGAAATATTTTTCCACGGCTCTTATCCAATCCAACAGCTTTTCAACATCCAAATTGCCTTCATACATTGGGACCTCTATATTGGCTCTAGCTCCCAATCTAACAACTTCTCTCAGTAAGCGTTCTTCGACAACATTTTCCCCTGCAGCTTCTTCGACTTCTACTTCTTCATTCTCTGCATTGTTGATGTCTCCAGCATTAGGTTCCCTCCTCTGTGTTGCCTCCATCGCCTCTAGTATTGCACGAAGCTCTCGCATTTCTCTTTCTACAGCACGATTGGCTAAAGGTGGCTCCACTCGTCTCCTCGATGGAATTGTGTTAACTGTCTCTCACACACAGAGTACACCTTCGAGCTCATTTGTCTTCTCTCCTTTGCCTCTTGTCTGCAAGAAAAAATCATCTCTGATACCACTTGGTGCAGAGCCCCTTCTCTCCTAAGGGTTGTGCGACCTCTCGATCAAGGATCTTCAATTCTGTGTCGAATTGGCTCTATGAGACCTTAATAGTCTCACTTATGACTTAAAACAGACCCTTTTTGTTTGTTGTTGCAGGTTCTATGGCACCCGCAACCTCTTTCTCCACACTTTTGAACTCACAGGTTTTAGGTGCAAGCTCCTCTCCCGTTAGCCCCTTCCTGCATGTGACCTTGAACTATGTCCTTGTGTAAACGCACGATTGCGGGTGTGCCCAAGAGTAGTTTGAGATCAACCCATTTTTCTCCCCACAATTTACCTCTAGCTGCCACATACCCCTTTGTCGATACCGTTGTTTCGATTGTGATCTGCCCTTGAAATTTTAATGTCTGAGCACTTTCTGGCCCCGCAATCAAGCGTGAACATCGATCTTACGATCTTGACGGTTCATATCTGTCCCTTTTGAACCTATGAATCAGATCTGACCTCTTTCAAATCAACGGACGAGATCGATTTCTCCTTTCGAGCTTCGGGAGTTTCAATTATAAAACCTTGTTTTATCCGTAATGCTTCCACCCGGAGCTCGCGATCTATTGACGCGTATCTCTCTTAGATCAACGACTACTATTTCTTTGGGTCTTCAGACTTCAGAAGACTCAACCCTCAACTTTCACCTTCCTTCGAAGTGTGTGAATTTATTCCGCGTGTCCTCTCAAACTGGACGGTTGAGATTTACTTCGGGTCTTTACCCGGAGTTCACAGATTCACACAACCTGTCCCCTGGGTCTGATGGTTGAGATTCAATTCTTCTCTCTGGCTCTTCGGGCTTTGGGAGTTTCAATTCTCAACTGAACTCTTGAAGTGATTTCTTTGGAGCTCACAATCCATCACCACATGTCCCTCTGGATCCGATGGTCACTATCCACTTTGACTCTTCGGTCTTCGAGAGTTTCAACCTCCTACGCACTCGTTCCTCCCCGAGTGATTTCACCCGAAGATGACGGGTTCCAACCACGTGTCATCTGCAAAGGACGATTGTGATCTGCTTCGGCCTTCATGATTTCAGGATTTTGTCACCCAACGCACTTGAGATCCTCTAAAGTGAATCTTCCTAGAGTCTCACATCTGTCAACACGTATCTCCTGGCAACCAATGGCATGAATCTACTTCAACCTTTGATTCTTCAACGATTTCACCTTCTCCTTATCCACAAAACTTTCGAAGTACTTTCACTCCGGAGGTCTGGATCTTCCGCCACCTGTCCCTCTTGACGATGGGCAGTCCCTAGCCTCTTAGGGACTTCGACGAATCCTCACTTCTATGTGCACGCAGAGACTTAATGCTTGTGCGTTTTACCCAGATTCGATGGTCTGGAATGATCTCGCTCCCTCCTGGATGGATCTTATCCAGTGACTCATGAAACCTTCAGAACTTTCCTCCCTTTGAAGATTCCTCCTGTTATCTCTCTTCATCATTCTCCCTCCCTCCGCCCCTTTAACTCTTTAAAGAGTTACTTCGACACTTAGTTGAATTTCAAGTCTATGCACTCCTTGCAAAAAAAAATTATGCAAGTGTTGGGTTCTTACGAGCGACTTTGCACACCTTGCAGCAATCACTTTGCAGTCCTTGCAAAGGGAAAGTTTCGCACTATCTCTTTTGAACTTCAGAATCAAAACAGATTCTATCAACGCACTCCTTTCGGATTGTGTGCACACCTTGCACAGACTCAGTCAAAGAGATGCAATTGAAACTTATGCAAACATCACACAATTTCATATATTCATAACGAAATTCATTCATTCATGAAAACAACAATAACATGGATTTGCAAACAATAACAACCCATGCATTGGATCAATTTTCCCCTGCTATATTCATTCCAAAAGTAAAAATAGCTACAGCTATGATCAAACAACTAATCAAAATTAAGAATTTTCCTACTAACTCGCAGCAGCCTCATTTGGGCATACAAAACCTCTATTTATCTCAGAGGGTTCGTAGGGTTCCCCCTGACTACTCATCTACTTGAAAAAAAAACCTAACTATTACCTTAGTTCAGTTATATTCAAGACTAGGAGTGAAAACTCTCAGATCACTCATGATCATTTAACTGCTAAGCGTTTGATCTTCTTTCATTTTTCAATCATCTCCAAAAGATTCGCAGTAAACGTCAGCATTTAAGATTCTGAAATGATTCCAAGGCGTTAAGTTGTCCTGACACGCATACTCGTTGACGATGCTCCTGCATCAACTTGCAAAGGTTTGAGGTGCATGTTGATCATGTTGTTGTACATTATGATTTTCGGGTACCTTTGGAATTTATTTTTCAATGCTCTCATCAAGCATTATGTATTCTGATTTTTTTTTTTCTTATTTCTTTCCCTGCAACTGATCTTTGTACAAGACCTTCTCATTTAATATGACATCTCTGCTTCTAATGATTTTTTTTATTTTCATAATCCTATAACCAATAACCAAAATCATTAAAACTGTATCCAATAAAGATACACTTCTTAGATTTTTCCTCAATCTTTGTTCTATTTTCTTTATCAATATGGACAAATGATTCACAATGGAAAGTATTCAAATAAGAATAGTTTACCTTTTTACCTATCCATGCCTCCTATGGAATTCTATAATCCAAAGATCTTGAAGGTCCTCTATTTATTAAGTAAACAATAGTATCTACAACATCTACCCAGAACTATAAGGGCAAACCAACATGCAATCTCATACTCCTTGCACGCTCTATGATTGTCATGCTCATCCTTTTTGACACACCATTTTCTTGTGGTGTTCTTGGAACTGTCTTCTCTCTACGAATCCCATGGTATGAACAATAATCGTCAAATTCTTTGCTGCAATATTCCCCTCCATTGTCTGATCTGAGACACTTCAACATTTTTCCTGTTTCATTCTCAACCAAAGATTTCAATTTCTTAAAAGTATCAAAAGCATCATATTTTTGTCAAATGCAATAAACCCAAGTTTTTTTAGTTGCTTCATCAATAAAAGTAACATAATAACGAGAGCCACCAAGAAATGATACTTGAGTTGATCCTCATACATCTGTATGCACAAGCTCTAACCTTTCACTCTTATTTTCTTTTCTGACTCTGATAAATCTGACCCTCTTATGTTTTCCATAAACACAATGTTCACAGAAAACCAAATCAATTTGTTTAAGATCAAACAACAAATTTATGTTGTCAAGTATCTACATCCCCTTCTCACTCATGTGTCCAAGTCTATGATGCCACAATGTTGTATCTGCTCCTGTAGAAGCTAAATAAATAGAAAATTTAGTATTACCAGTACATAAAGACAATGTACCTACCTTCTCTCCTTTTGATATCACCAATGATCATTTGGTGACCTTCCACACCTTATCTGTAAATATGGATATAAAACCTTCACTTGTCAACTTCCCTATTGAAATCATATTTTTCCTTAAATATGGAACATGTCTTATCTCTTTCAACAACCATTGGTTTCCATTGCTTTGCTTTATTTTTACCTTTTCCATTCCAACAATTTTGCATGGTGCATCATCACCCAAATGAACCTGTCTAAAATCACCTTGAACATAATCTAGAAAATGTTTTCTATGGGGTGTGGCATGAAATGAAACTCTTGAATCTATTACCCAAGTCTCATAAATATTATCTATAGAAAGAATCATAACATCTTGTAACACATTACATGTTACATTTACTTCCCAATTTTTCTCCTGTTGTCCATCTCTTTGTTTCTTTGGAGCTCTGCAATCTTTCTTCAGATGTCCTTTCTTCTCGCAATTCCAACATTCTATCTTTCCAAATATATATTTGGATCTGCCCTTCCTAGAATTATCATGGTTCCCTGAGCCCTTTTCTCTATCCATTTGTCTTCCTCTGTTCTCCATGTTTAATGCATTACCTGATGTCTCATCTGTGTTTTTCCATCGCATTTCCTCACTAATAATAACACCATCAACATCATCAAATTTCAAAGTGTTTGAACCAGAGACATAGTTACTTACAGCCATGACCAAGCCACTCCAGCGTTCTAGCAATGAGCACAATATTAGAAGAGCCCTGATCCCATCATCAAAGTCCACTTTTAAAGAACTTAGTTGATTAGTAACTGTATTAAATTCATTCAAATGATCTACAACAGACCCACCTTCTAACATCTTCATATTAAATAATCTCTTCATTAGAAATACTATATTGGACATCGAGGGTTTTTTCATACAGTTTAGTCAATGTGTCCATCATCTCCTTCGTTGTCTTTTTTTTCGAAATATTGAAAGCCACCAACACTGCCAGGCTCAGTCGTATCGTTCCTAGTGTCTTTCTATCAAGAACCTCTCATTCTTCGTCCTTCATGGTCGTCGGCTTCCTTGCTATTCCACCCAATGGTAGGAACAGATCCTTCTGATATAAATAATCTTCCATCTACATCTTCCATAACTAGTAGTTTTGGCCATTAAATTTCTCGACCCTAAACTTTTCATCTTCCTCCATTGCTCCCACTCAAACCAGGAACCTTCTTTTCCTATGAGTTACATTTTTCTATGATACTAGTTGTTAGAAAAACAGAATCGTGGAGCAATAAAATTGTTGAAATAATGTAACTGCAAAGAGAATTCTTATTATTATTTTATTATTGGATTAAATCCCCATTGAGGATTAATCATGTCATTATTATTGTTGTTGTTGTTGGATTAATCCCCATTGAGGATTAATCATGTCGGTAGTTGTATAAGGACCAAATCCCCTTTTGCGGATTGGTCATCGAATAATTACAAAGTGCAGAATAAGAAGTCGGCCCCAGCAGTTATTATGGAAGACCCAAAATTAATTAAAGGTGGGTTTACCCATCCAGAGTGAGAGGTCGGCCCTACCAGTTGTAACCTTTCACACGTGCCAGTCTTGTATAAATAAGAGGCTAGCGCCTCACTTCAAACACACAACTCACTTGCTCATTCTCTTATGAGGCAAGCTGCAATTACCAGTTGGAGAGAGGAGAAGAAGAGTGGTGCATCTCTT
>SNQJ01S0156224.1:12107-28050 GCA_010110895.2 Picea sitchensis | reverse complement strand
TCTTTTATTAATGAAAAAGTATGTTGATAGAATTTAAATCTTTGAATGTGCAAGTGTATTTGTTAAAGATAAAAAATAAATTCGAGAATAATATATTTGAAATGGCACCACATTATCTACCACCATGAATGAAGTGCAGAGAGTGCATAGGGCATATAGATTTACGTGGTATCATGGGCTCTATCAACTAGAAATGCAAAGGGTGTAAAATGTTGTAAGTAGTAGGCATCGATGAACTAGGTATATGCATTGCCCATACTGATGGTTGAAAATTTATTGCATAAATAGTCTTCATTTTTCTTCAACAAACAACTTCAAAGATGTTGTGTTACAACAAAGTCAGTATAATTAATCATCAATATTTTGGATTTACAAAGGGCTTGTACAAGTCAAATTTATCAACATGTAACTACCTTAAACATCTAACAGATGAATTTCATTATCAACATGCAACTATCTTGAACATTTCACAGATGGATTTCTCCATGAAAGAGCAAGGAAAACTAAATCCTCTGCATTCCTAGGTTGTATCCTTAAGATAGAAAGTCTAAGATCTTTTTATCTCTCTATATATTAATTAATTACGCCACCTTTTACTCTAGTATTTGGAAGGGCTAATGATAGTTGTTTAAAATAGTCCTCAGGTTGTAGCTTGATCTTTGATTTTTATAGAAATTATTTTACAATAAATAGTTGTATAAAATAGTTCTAAGGTTGCAGATCGATCTTTGATTTTTATAGAAGTTATTTTACAATAATAATAATAAAAAAACTAACGATGTTAAAATACATAACTGGTGGTGTTTTTCTGTCATGTCATTGGCAGTGTTTGGATATTGTATTCATTGTGGGGTGTAGGTTGGTTAACCTGCAACCTATGTCTTGCATATTACATTTTGAAAATGATGGATATTATATTCATTGTGAAATGTAGGTTGGTTACCCTGCAACCTATGCCTTGCATGCTAGATTTTGAAAATGGCACACTGTATTATGACTTATTTTTATTTTGTTTAATACAACATTAACTTATTCCTTAAACCACAAATTAATTTTCCATAAAACTCAATCTAATTCTAGATTTACTCACCCACAAAATTCAGAATCAAAAGAGGAAATTGTAACTTCCCCAGAATCACGATCATATTTAAAAGGAATTTCCACCAAAAAAAATGAAAATTTCCACTTAATAACTTGCTCCTTTGATAGCCCGTTGATAGAGTATGAGTTAACTTTGAAAAATGCTCTTTCATTGATGCATGAATCACAATTCAAATATTTATGCAATAGTTCATCTTGCACTAAGATGGAGCAAACATGCAATATTTGACTATAACCATCAATACTAGAGATGGAAAATGTGGTATCCTAATTATGGCAAGCAATACAAGATATGGAGGCCATGCAACTGTGAAATTTCCATGAGTAATTTACAACCAACACATGCCAGTAATGGCCTCGGAAACAAACATCCAGTGTCCTCCATCGAATCCAACATTTTCTCCTTCCCTATCCCACCATATTTTTGTTACCTTAGGAGGGAGGCTTGCACTCCACCAAAACTCTCACCAACCCCAATCCCAATGTTCAGTACGCTGGTAGTCTTTCATTTCCTTAAGACCTTGAGTTTGATTTTTCCTCACAAAATCCTGTTGCAAAAAAAAGAGCAAGATATGGCTACAGTTGTGGCAACAGGGATCGTGTGGAGGTGCATGTTGGTGGCATTGATGTTATACACAATTATCTCCACAACAACTTGTAAGTCCAGACATTTTTCTTCTTCTGTCAGAGGTGGACTTCTCTCACGGGAATATAATCCTGTGAATAAATTTTGAGGCATGGAGATCGACGATTTGTCTCACGATCAATATCAGTAGATGATGGATCTCTCTTTCGTCATGGATGCAACAGTTGGATCAATACTACTTCTAGCGGATCCTTATTCCTTGACATAAAAATATCCAAAGCCTTTTTCATGGTATATTGGGTTCTCAAATTATCATTCTCTTGTTTCTAAACTGAGGAGACCGACTGATGGTGTTTGATTTCTCTATACTTTGTCTCAATTACAAAACCTCTTCCTCTTGTTGTAATAGAAGGTCGATTTTCCAGTAGTATGCATTTGTCTAGATCCACCAATGCTCGCCAATGTATTCATCATGTATAGAAATTAAGTCACGAGATGGAAAAAGTAACTATGGACTATATATTTTCAGTGAAGTCATACAATAAATATATAATACCTTAATGGTATAATTATTTATCCAAATTATGCTAATCATGTTTTGTTGATATCTAAAATGATTAGTTAACAGTTTCATTTCAGAAACTTCAACAACAAGCTCGAAGTGTTTATGCTAGCACTTTGGATGCCCTAGTGGTATCCCTGATAGATAGTATCAAATCAAAGCATGACTCACCCACTAGTGGCGACCCGCAATTTAGATAAGGACCAAAAAACATGAGCTTAAACATAGTTTATCCCATATTCATCAATTTAAGTCGATCTTGTGTTCCTTCGCCCGGTATCCCTCCCGAGTCGATAGTCACAGTAGAATCTTGTTCCAATAGGTAAACCTCGATGGTTGTTGGTCCAACCACGAGCTATGTCTTTGAATCTGCAACTTACTTTGTTGCAAATATTATTGATTATTTATTTGAATCTTCGTTGTGCATGAATTGATGAGCTCTTGAATCAAAGTGGAAGAAAAAGGTGTCATCTTTCCCTAAGTGTTGTTTGACACTAGTCTGAGCGAAGCCCCAAAATACATTGGGGTTAAGGGTGGTTTTACTCGTCTTCTCAGGTTGGTAGGCACTGCAATATCAATGAGCTCATTGTTAGGATATTTAGACACTTAGGAGTTAGTTAAGATCTACTTGGTCTAATGTGTCGTTGGGTAAAAGTGTGTTTCTTAGTGTGTTTCTTTAGTATGCATTAGTATGCATTTGTAGTTAGGAAATCCGACGGCTACGATATGTTCCCGACATAGAGTGATCTGATAGTTCATACTCTCCTCGATCTTAACGACCATTGATCTGTGGCTTAACACCCGATTGGTTCATGATTTCTATTTAAATATAATGGAGGGTCATTTTCCGATGATCGATTGTGAGAAACTCTATTGTAAAATCTCTTTGTAATTTTTTTCTTTTGCATTAATAAACTGCTCCAAGTGGCCGCATTGGCTGGGGCCATGGATGTTTCCCCATAGGGTTTTACCACGTGAAAACATTGGTATGTTGATATTTGATCTGGTTATGTGAGTGGTTACTGAAGGTGTTCGTCCTCTATTGTAATACATTTGTTGTCGAACATGGTATCAGAGCCCGTTTGAAGACCCGCTCCTATTGTAGATCGAGATCATGAAGTCGAGTTGACTCATATCCATTTTTTGTCATTTCCATACATTTATGGACTGATAGGACTATTCCATTGTGTCCGTAGCACTTGTTTCATTCAGGAACACTTTTCGTTTCACTCGAAAAGGTTTCTATTTTCCCAATATACGACCATTACAGTCAGATCCAGAGGTATAAAGCTTGAATACGCATTTTTTAAATTTTTGCAGAGTAGTATTTTGGTTTTATTTCAGTTTTGTATTATTTATTTCCGGGTTGCTACTCTTTTAGATCTGCGTATGCTCTTTTCCCGTGCCCTATGCGATCTCGACAAATCAGAAACAGATAGGAAAATGTGCATCTTCCGAGTAAGTTAACCAAGATCTAACCCTTGTTGTCATCGAGAAGCGAAATTGTTTTCTTGTGTGAAAAGAGTTTTTTTTTAGCACGCTCTTCAAGGTCATCTTTCACAACAACAACAACCCCAATCCTCCTTCTGAACATTACAATATGTTTTGCTATACCATTTGGTTAAAAGTTGTCTTATTAAGTAAGAGGTCTTGAGTTCAAGTCTCTCTTTTGTTACCTTTTTTGAAAAAGTTCATGCTAAAATTGTAAAGTGTATTTCACTTCAAGTATAAAAGTGAATCACTATAAGTAGCTTTAATATTTTATTTTTGAGTTATTTATTTTGCATGAAGTTTTTTTGTTATAAAGTAACTTCATTGTAAAAGTGATCTTCACTTCTCTTTATAAAAGTGGGTCACTTCGTAAAACAACTTACACTATCACGTGGTCATTTGGTTACCATTTATTTCTTTTTTAAAAAAGGGCATAACTCTCACATCCGAAGTCTTTTTTCAATGTCGTTTTTTTTTTAAACCGCATAACTTTTCGATCTTTTTCCATCTAGATCATCAGTTTTAGTTTTTAAATCCATATTATCTTCATATTTAATATGGCTTCTACAAGTAATGTTTTGATTACCAACACCAACTACTTCCAATGGAAATCTCATATGGAAGATTTATTAAGAAGTAAAGGCTTGTACCGGATTACCTTGGGAAAGGAAAAATAACCCATTGATGATGATAAGAAATCCAAATGGGCTAATATGAGTGATGAAGCATGTGGACTAATCAGAATGTCCATCTCTCCTGATTTAAGGTTCCACCTTAAAGAAATTGATGACCTCGAAGAAGCTTGGGAAAAGATTGAATCTGTGTTTGGAAAACTCAAAATTATTCGAGAAAAACAGTTAGAAAATCAAGCACTGACCTTGAGTCCAAATGATTTTTCTTGCCTTGGAGACTATCTATCTAAGTTTAAAACACTCATAATTTTGTGTGAAGAATGTAAGATAACAATGGAGGAAGAGCGTTGCATCTATCTTATTCTTTCTAAGCTAGGTAGTGCATATTCTGTGTTTGTATCTACCTTTTATGCCATGAGACAGGCTCTAGGGAAAGCTTATCAAAAACCCACTCTTGAGTCCTTTTGTGATGCTTTGATTAGAGAGGAAGANTGTGATAAAGATGGTCATGATGAGTCTAAATGTTTAAGGAAGATGGCAGCTTTAGAAGCAGCGATGAAGAATCAAAACATCAGTATTGAGTCTAGTTCTTCTTCTTCTTCTCATGGATATGCACTTTCTGCTTCTAGTTTCTCTTTCAACACAACTTCTACTTCTTCTTCTTATGAGTGGCTTATTGATTCAGGAGCATCTTATCATATGGCTAAGGATAAATCCAAATTTTCTTCTCTAAATGAATGTAACACCAAGAAAATATTTGTTGGTGATGATAGATGTAACACCCTGTTTCCCCCAATCTGTAAAAATAACTATACTGACCAAGAACTATGGCAAACTCAAAAATGTGAATGTGTGATGTGAATGGACCTTGTGGAAAAGGTCGATGAATGTAAATAATATTATATATATATATATATATTGCAGGACTGCTGAGAGGGGAAGGTGCTGAAAAAGAGACCACGATAGTTGAAGAAAGGTGGTGGAAGGCACCTAGAATGGTGGCGTTAACTTCCACCAAAACCAATACCATATTTGGACTTCACTGGCCTGGAGAACCAAGAGAGGCTCGCTGGCCCCGAATTAAATGACTCGCCAGGTTGGTAGGTAAAGGGCTCCTCATGAATAATGAGGGATGGGGGTGAACCGCCCATCCGTAGAGTCCTCAGACCTAACCACCGCGAGGAAGATCGTGCCACATGCAACCTCGCCGAAAGGAGAAAAGGCAGGAAGAGTGTGGGATCAAGGGAAGATGCAAGGGAAAGAGGAAGGAGAACTCTGGAAAAATACAGAGTGAGTGATAGCATAGAAGAAGGAGAGTAACCTTCGTTCTCGTACACTGGCAAACAGAGATGCAGTCTCACAGCATCGTGGTCTCAGCTCGGGGGTGGCTAGTGGTAAATCATTTCAGAATCGTTGAGCCTACGGTTGGGTGGAAGGAGCACCCCTCTCAGTAGTTGCATCACCTCTGGTGTTTTTCTAATAAGTGTTTTACATCTTGCATCTTGAAATTTATATTCTGACATTTATGCTCATAAGCTGTGAAATTGTGAATGGTTTCAGTACAAGACTGTATGTGTGGTGTTTTGATCAGAAATGGTAGTTGCATGCTTGTAATAGAAAAATCACGTATGGATTATGTTTATAGATAAATTTATATATACGTATATTGAACCAAGTCAAAATTCAAGTCTGATCTCGGGAAATCTATGCCTGTATCCCTCTCCAGGAATACCCGAAATGGACCTCTCCACATAAATACCCTCTTTGGAACTTACCCAGAATCTGAAAGAGGATTTGAGGGCGCAGATCTTAGTAATCCTGCACGAGGAGAAGGGCCCTCTTAAAATTCCTGATATTTTGGCATTTCAGCACCCGGGATATCCAAAAGCGAGTCCTCTTGTACTCACAATTCCCAAAACCCCGATTCGCAAAATCCTGAAATGAAAGCGTATGGATAAGTATCGATTGATGGACGAGATCCTATCAGCAGATCTAAGGTCAGTCGTGACCATTAGATTGAAGGAAAGAAATGAGGGCGTTAATGCCTCAATCCCCCCTCCTTTTTTTTATTATTCGTGAATAACAAAGAAATCGAGACTGTAAATCCTCAGGGTCTGTGGAAGTATCTGGACCGTTCATCGATAGGGACACATGGTTGTCGGTAAGCGTTTCGGAATTTCGGTACTCGGAATACTGAAGGGAATATTCCCCTTGGGCTCGCAAGTCCCGAAATCTCGACTTGCGAATTCCTGAAATGCTAGTGCATGGGTAAGTTAAGTGTTTACGGAGTTTAGGCACCCGGGGTGTCTAGATGCGAGTCCTCTCATACTTGCGAGTTCCGAAATGACAGTGTGGGGATGAGTTAGGACCTTTCTGTGGTTCGATACCTAGAATATCCTTTCTATGTTAAGATACACGGCCGAGATCCCTTCGGAGAATCTAAGTTCTATCACGATCGTTAGCTCTGAGAAAGGAACGCAGGTGGCAATTCCTCAACTTCCCCTTTTTCCCTTGCAAGAAATGAAGAAATCGGGACCGTAGATCCCAAGATCCATATGAGTACCTAGACCATCCAGTTGTAGAGTACAAGTGGTTGCCGGTAAGAATTTCAGCGTTTCGGCACCCGGGAAACCAAAGGGCAAGAAACCTTGCCTTCGCAAGTCACGAAATCTCGATACTCGAAATCCCGACGTGCTTGGTAGTAGAAAAGAGAAGTCCTGAAGGAATCTAGACCGTCCATCAAAGGAGATGCGTGGTGAGCGATCAGAGTTCAGGGAAAAGTCCTCAAATCCCAAAAGGATCCAGACCATCGGATCAGGGGAGGCTTACAACCATTGATCTCCCTTTGGAGGGAAACTTTGGAGACTTCAGGGTTTTTGGGGATTTGAATGGGAAAGGAAGAAGTCATGCATCGCGAATCCCTCGAATCGCAAAAAGCTAGTAAGTACTTTTTCGGTTTAAGCGTGTGGCCAGGGAGCAGGGTCACGTGGACATGACCCAAATGGGGAAACTCGTCACTCGCCATCCCTGTTGGAGTTCGACTTTTCGTTGTTTCGAGTTTCGGGGTTTGCAGAGTTGAAAGACTCGACACTCTGGTAGCGCGAAGCCGCGAAGTGCGAAAAGGCGTCGTACTCGTTCGGTCCGTGGTCGTGACCCACGATCACATGGAGGTGGACAAGGGAGGAACTAGCTTATGCTAGGCTCCCGTAGGTATTTCAGGGATTCTGATCCTCGAGAAATTGACGAAAAATTTTGATTGTTCGTAGTGGGTGTGTTACAAATTGGTATCAGAGCATGGTTACAGCACTTGACCTACTTGGGCTCATGAATGAGTTGTGCAGGAGCCCCTTCGAAATACTCCAAAAAGGAGTAACCCTCGATCTTAACCCCCTTATATTCAAAGATCAAAGTTTGAAAACGAAAACCCGAGTGTGTATGCATGCGAAAGAATTATGAATTTTGCGCGGGTTATAAAAATGTATTTAACTATTGACTAACAACCAACGTTTGTCTTTGTACCCAAGCGGACGATCAGCCACGGGAATTTACAGATGTAGAGAATGGTGACTCACCAAGAGGTGGGAGAGGGCTCCCACAATAGAGACAAAGAGTCTAACGAAAGAAGGGCAATAGGGACCCCTCCAGATCTAGCTGAGACTGTGAGGAGTCTCATGGTCGAATTACAAAGTTGCAAGGATGACAATGAATGGATGATGAAAGAACAAGAAAAGCAAACTGAAATTAACACATTTTTACTGCAGAGCTTATCCGACTTAAAAAGATAGATACAGCATGAACCCGAGACACAGAAATGTGGTCGTATCAGTGGCCACACTGAGAGGAGCACCTCGAAAAAGGTCCACCCCAGAGGTAAAGGACAAGCGTCGAATGATTCCTCTGCGAAGAAATCTAGTGATTCGGAGGGTTCTTCTAGCAGCAGAACCAGTTCCTATTCCCGAAGAAAACAAAAGAAGCAGAAGCTTCCCAAGGGTCATAAATTCGAAGAATTCAGAAAAGCCAAACCGCCCTCCTTCGACGGTGAAATAAAGAAGGGAGAGGAAGCAAAGGCCTGGCTGCTTGGACTAAAGAAATATTTCAGAGTCCATGATTTTTCAGAAAATTTGAAGGCATGAGTAGCCACTTTCAATATGAACGGAAAGGCTTCCATTTGGTGGGAAGATCTTAAGAATGTGAAAGGGGTTCATGAAGAGGACCTGTCCTGGAAACAATTTGAGAAATACTTCCAAAAGAAGTATTTGTCGGAAAAACATTTCGACGAGAAGACTAAAGAGTTTTATGAACTCAAACTGGGACAACTCACTATAGAAGAATATGTCAACAGATTCCTCGATTTGTTGAGGTATGTACCTTATATAAAAGCAGAAAAGGCAAAGGTGCAACGCTTCATCAGTGGGCTACCCAAGGACTACTGGAACAAAATTGAATTTGATGAGCCAAAGACCCTAGAAGGCATTATTCGAAAGGCAACCTATTGTCATGAATAGTTTGGGCATCGAGCAGAACCTCGTGAAGGATGGAAACAGAAGAATAGTTCAGGATTTCAGAAAAAGGGGATTAAATCCCTAGGATTTAAGAACTATAAGAAGAACCCAAGAATGAACTTTCCATCCCGGAGTGTACACCAGCAGAACTTTCCCTCATCGGGTGGAAATAAAACTTCTGGACCTATACCAGTGAAGGTGGATCACACAAAGAGAGAACCTCTGAAATGTTGGGGTTGCGGAGAAGAACATCTCCTGAGAGACTGTCCACACCGACAACAGAATAGTCGGAGAATTTATAACATACAGGAAGCTACTACCGTCAATGATGTGGCTAGGAGTGTGCTGCAAATTTATACAGCTTTGGATAATAACCAAGCTAACCACCAAGCCTCGGTGGTGGAAATAGAAGGTATGATTTCCAACCATTTAGTGTCTGTTCTGATTGACCCTAGTTCAAATTTGAGTTATGTAGCCCCTAAATTTGTTGATAAATGTAAACTACAACCACAAAAACATACCAAGCCATGGTTGGTACAGTTAGCCACTGGCACCAAAAGGAGGATAGTAGAGGTCATACCAGCCTGCCAATTAATGTTGGGTGAATTCCCCACCCAAGCAACCCTTAACATATTACCCCTGGGATCATATGATCTGTTGATTGGTATGGACTGGCTAGCTGCCCATAAAGACAGATTGGACTATTACCATAAAACCTTAGAATGTGTAAGTAAAGAAGGGAAAAGGATAGCCCTTCAAGGGATCCGAAAACCCATCTCGGTGAGACAAATATCAGCTCTGCAAATGAGAAATTATTGCCAAAAGGGATGTCCCCTATATGCAATACAGGTTCTAACAACAATTGAAGGTGACAAACCAAGCCTTGAAGATCACCCTACCCTGAGAGAATACATAGATGTGTTTCTGGAAGAGGTATTGGGTCTACCTTCGAGAAGGGACATAGAATTCTCGATAGAACTCGCACCGGAAGCTGTGTCGGTGTCTAGGACACCCTACCGGATGAGCACACCCGAGTTAGTTGAACTCAAATTGCAATTAAAAGAAATGATGGATAAAGGCTATATTCGACCTAGCATGTCTCCATGGGGAGCACCAGTCCTGTTTGTGAAAACGAAGGACGACACCCTTAGACTATGTATAGATTATAGACAACTCAATAAGGTAACCATAAAGAACAAGTATCCCTTGCCCAGGATCGATGATTTGTTCAATCAATTGGGAGGTGCATCTATTTTCTCAAAGATTGACTTGAGGTCGGGATACCATCAAGTCCGAATCAAGGGTGAATACATACATAAAACTGCTTTTCGGACACGGTATGGTCACTATGAATTCATGGTAGTGCCATTTGGGTTAACCAATGCCCCTGCCACTTTCATGTGCTTGATGAACAATGTACTCAGTAAATTTATAGAAAAAATTGTGCTCATTTTTATTGATGACATATTAATTTAAACTAAGAATAGAGAAGAGCATGAAGAGCATCTTAGGCTTGTGTTGCAAGTGCTAAGATAACATCAGCTCTATGCTAAATTAAGCAAATGTGACTTCTTCCAGAAGCAAACACACTACTTGGGTCATGTTCTGTCCGAAGAAGGGGTAGCAGTAAACCCTGACAAAATCAAGTCTATCATGGAATGGCCTACACCGAAGGATGTTTCGGATATCAGATCCTTTATGGGATTAGCAGGTTACTATAGGAGATTTATAAAAGCATTCTCCAAGATTGGTTGTCCAATCACTACCCTCCAGAAGAAGGGGACAAAATTCATGTGGACACAGAAGTGTGAAGAAAGATTTCAAACCCTGAAACGTCTACTGACCCATGCACCCATGTTGAAGATCGCCGACCCCGAATCATATTTCCTCGTATGCACAGATCTCTGTAAGGAAGGGCTTGGAGGAGTCCTTATGCAGGGAGGAAATGTGGTCTATTATAAATCCCGAAAATTGAACGAACATAAAGTCAACTATGTGACTCATGATCTAGAGTTGGCCGCTATAGTGCACACCTTAAAAATGTGGAGACATTACCTCCTAGGGAGGAAATTTGTACTTGTGACAAACCATTGTGGGTTGCAATATTTGTTTGACCAACCGAAGGTCAATGCCAGACAAGTTAGGTGGATGGCCCTCCTTTTGATTTCGAAATAAAACATATTAAAGGAAAAGAAAATAGGGTGGTCGATGCCCTTAGTAGAAGCATGAAAACAATTCACCTGGCAGCGGTGAGCACCTGTGAGATGGATGTCAAAGAAAGAGTGAGAAATGCACAAAAGACAGATCCATTTGTCCAGACCGTGACCTCATACCTACAGCAAGAGCCCACCGGGGTAAAATATGAAGGCTACCAGATGACCCAAGGAGGTCTTCTCACTTACAGAAATAGACTGTATATTCCAAATTGTGACGACTTGAAGAGGTTCATTATGGATGAACTATATAAAAGACCCTATACTGGTCATCCAGGATACCAGAAGATCATCACTGCCACCAGGAAACAATTTTATTGGCCTGGATTGAAGAAAGACATAGTTGAGTACTTAGCCAAATGAATAGAGTGCCAACAGGTTAAAGTAGAACATCGACACCCAGCAGGATTATTGCAACCTTTACCAATCCCAGAATTGAAATGGGAAACCATCTCCATGGATTTCATCACTGGATTACCAACCTCAACCAAACAGAATGACACCATTATGGTGGTGGTGGATAAATTGAGCAAGTCTTCTCACTTCATCCCCGTCAAGTCGACTTGCAAGGCAATAGACATCGCCCAAGTATTCATGAAGGAGATATTCAGACTGCATGGTATGCCAAAAGAGATCGTGTCTGACAGAGACACGAAATTTACTTCCAACTTTTGGAAATCATTGATGACTGGTTTAGAGACCAAGTTGTTGTTTAGCTCCACCTATCACCCTCAAACCGATGGACAGACAGAAAGAGTGAATCAAATACTAGAAGATATGTTAATGATGCATGTAGTGCGTCAACCCAAAAAGTGGGAAGACTACCTGCCACTGGTGGAATTCGCCTACAACAATGGCTACCAAGCATCCTTAAAGATGAGTCCCTTTGAAGTCCTCTATGGTAGGTCGTGTAATACTCCAGTCAGTTGGAGTAATCTCGTAAACAGAATTTATTTTGGACCCACCATGTTGAAAGAAATGGAACAGCAAGTGACTCAGATAAAACAAAACCTGAAGGTCGCTCAGAACCGACAGAAAAGTTATGCGGACCAAAAGAGAAATCCAAGAGAGTTCAAGACAAGAGACCATGTATATCTCAGAGTTAGGCCCAAGAAGAGTTCCCTGAAAATGGGAGCTTGTGCCAAGTTGGCACCTCGATATTGTGGACCCTTTGAGGTTCTAGATAGAGTGGGACATGTAGCCTATAGGCTAGCACTACCTTCCACAATAAAAGCACATAATGTTTTCCATGTTTCATTATTGAAGAAATATGTACATGATGATAACCATATAATTGACTGGTCTGTAATCCAGGTGGAATCGGAGGGAGAATTTCTACCAGAACCTCAGTGCATATTGGACAGAAAGGAAACCCTGCTCTGGAACCGAACCATTGCACAAGTCAAGGTGCAGTGGAGACATTTTGGCCCATATGAGGCTACATGGGAAATGGAGGATGCCATGAGATAGGCATATCCGATTTTTTTTACTTTTGTACATGCAAGTCATGTTGATAGATAAGAACATCGAGGATGATGTTCCTTTAAGGGGGAGGGAATTGTAACACCCTGTTTCCCCCAGTCTATAAAAATAACTATACTGGCCAAGAACTGTGGAAAACTCAAAAATGTGAATGGACCTTGTGGAAAAGGTCGATGAATGTAAATAATATTATATATATATATATATATATATATTGCAGGACTGTTGAGAGAGGAAGGTGTTGAAAAAGAGACCACGATGGCTGAAGAAAGGTGGTGGAAGGCACCTAGAATGGTGGTGTTAACTTCCACCAAAACCAATACCGTATTTGGACTTCACTGGCCCGGAGAACCAAGAGCGGCTCGTTGGCCCTGAATTAAATGACTCGCCATGTTGGTAGGTAAAGGGGTCCTCATGATTAATGAGGGATGGGGGTGAACCACCCATCCATAGAGTCCTCAGACCTGACCACCATGAGGAAGATCGTGCCACACGCAACCTCACCGAAAGGAGAAAAGGCAGGAAGAGTGTGGGATCAAGGGCAGATGCGAGTGAAAGAGGAAGGAGAACTCTGGAAAAATACAGAGTGAGTGATAGAAGAGAAGAAGGAGAGTAACCTTCGTTCTTGGTCACTGGCAAACAGAGACGCAGTCTCGCAGCATTGTGGTCTCAGCTCGGGGGTGGCTAGTGGTAAATCCTTTAGGAATCGCTGAGCCTACGGTTGGGTGGAAAGGAGCACCCCTCTCAGTAGTTGCATCACCTCTGGTGTTTTTCTGACAAGTGTTTTACATCTTGCATCTTGAAATGTATATTCTGACATTTATGCTCATAAGCTGTGAAATTGTGAATGGTTTCAGTACAAGACTATCTGTGTGGTGTTTTGATCAGAAATGGTAGTTGCATGCTTGTAATAAAAAAACCACGTATGGATTATGTTTATAGATAAATTTATATATACGTATATTGAACCAAGTCAGACTTCAAGTCTGATCTCGGGAAATCTATGCCCGTATCCGTCTCCAGGAATACCCGAAATGGACCTCTCCACTAAAATACCCTCTATGGAACTCACCCAGAATCTGAAAGAGAATTTGAGGGCACAGATCTTAGTAATCCTGCACGAGGAGAAGGGCCCTCTTAAAATTCCTGATATTTCGGCAATTCGGCACCTGGGATATCCAAAAGCGAGTCCTCTTGTACTCGCAATTCCCGAAACCCCGATTCACAAAATCCCGAAATGAAAGCGTATGGATAAGTATCGATTGATGGACGAGATCCTATCATAAAATCTAAGGTCAATCGTGACCGTTATATTGAAGGAAAGAAATGAGGGCGTTAATGCCTCAATCCCCCCTCCTTTTTTTTATTATTCATGAATAATGAAGAAATCGAGACCGTAAATCCCCAAGGTCTGTGGAAGTATCTGGACCGTTCATCGATAGGGACACATGGCTTTCGGTAAGCATTTCGTCATTTCGGTACTCGAAATACCGAAGGGCATATTCCCCTTGGTCTCGCAAGTCCCAAAATCCCGACTTGTGAATTCCCGAAATGCTAGCGCGTGGGTAAGTTAAGTGTTTATGGAGTTTCGGCACCCAGGGTGTCTAGATGCGAGTCCTCTCATACTCGCGAGTTCCGAAATGACAGTGTGGGGATGAGTTAGTACCTTTCTATGGTTCGATACTTAGAATATCCTTTCTATGCTAAGATACACAACCAAGATCCCTTCGAAGAATCTAAGGTCTATCATGATCGTTAGCTCTGAGAAAGGAACGCAGGCGACAATTCCTCGACTTCCCCTTTTTCCCTTGCAAGAAATGAAGAAATCGGGACCGTAGATCGCAAGATCCATAGGAGTACCTAGACCATCCAGTTGTAGAGAACAAGTGGCTGTCAGTAAGCGTTTCGGCGTTTCGGCACCCGGGAAACCAAAGGGCAAGAAACCTTGCCTTCGCAAGTCGAGAAATCTCGATACCCAAAATCCCGACATGCTTGGTAGTAGAAAAGAGAAGTCCTGAAGGAATCTAGACCATCCATCAAAGGAGACGTGTGGTGAGAAGTCAGAGTTCAGGGAAAAGTCCCGAAATCCCGAAAGGATCCAGACCGTCAGATCAGGGGAGGCTTATAGCCATTGATCTCCCTTTGGAGGGAAACTTTGGAGACTTCAAGGTTTTCGAGGATTTGAATGGGAAAGGAAGAAGTCATGCATCGTGAATCCCCCGAATCGCGAAAATCCGGTAAGTGCTTTGCCGCTTTAAGTGCGTGGCCATGGAGCAGGGTCACGTGGACAATACCCAAATGGGGAAACTCGTCACTCGCCATCCCCATCGAAGTTCGGATTTTCGTTGTTTCGAGTTTCAGGGTTTGTAGAGTCGAAAGACTCAATGCTCTGGTAGCGCGGAGCCGCGAAGCACGAAAAGGCACCATACTCGTTCGGTCCGTGGTCGTGACCCACGATCACATGGAAGTGGAAAAGGGAGGAACTAGCTTACGCTAGGCCCCCGTAGGTATTTCGGGGATTCTGATCCTCGAGAAATTGACAAAAAAAATTGATTGTTCGTAGTGGGTGTGTTACAATAGATCTCTTAGTGTTGTAGGATCTGGAACAATTCAAGTAGATAATGGTCATTTCAATGATTTATTATGTGTTCAAAGTATTTATTGTAACCTTCTATCAGTATATCAAATCACTCATTCAGGTGAAGGTAAAACCATAGAGTTTACACCTCACCAAGTTGTAATCAAGGATCTAAAAGATCATAAGCATGTTCTTGCAACCGGAATTGCTAATGATATTACCAGGTTGTACAAGTTTGACAACTTTGGGTCATCATCTTTTTCATCAGTTTTCATTGCTCATAGCGATGACTTGAGGAAACTTTGGCATGTTCAGTTTGGTCATCTAAACTATCGCTCATTGAAGAAACTATCTAATCAACAGATGGTGATTGGTCTTCCTCCCGTTTCATGCAGAGATGGTGTTTGTGTCAGTTGTATTCTCGACAAACATCATCAGGACAGTTTTGACAAATGTGCCTCTTGGCATGCTTCGGGCCCTTTGCATCTTGTTCACAGTGATTTGTGTGGTCCATTTTCTTATCCTTTTTTTTCTGGGTGCAGGTATTTCTTAACTTTCATTGATGATTTTTCTAGGCGTACTTGGGTTTACTTCTTAAAACTTAAGAGAGAAGTTTTTGGCCTACAAGGCCCTTGTAGAAAAGCAATTTGGACATCAAATTCAAAAGTTAACATATAATGGAGGCGAATATGTGAAAAATAATTTTACAAATTACTACACTACACAAGGCATCCAAATGCAACACATTGTTCCATATACACCACAAAAAAATGGTGTTGCTGAGAGAAAGAACCGC
>SNQJ01S0156224.1:0-10668 GCA_010110895.2 Picea sitchensis | reverse complement strand
TAACAGCCATTGATCTGTAGCTTAACACCCGATTGGTCCATGATCTCTATTTGAAGAGCATGGAGGGTCATTTTCCGATGATTGATTGTGAGAAACTTTATTGTAAAATCTCTCCATAATCTTTTTCTTTTGCATTAATAAACTGTTCCAAGTGGTTGCGTTGGTTGGGGCCGTGGATGTTTCCCCGTAGGGGTTTTACCACGTGCAAACATCGGTGTGTTGATATTTGATATGGTTATGTGAGTGTTTACTGAAGGTGTTCATCCTCTATTGGAATACCTATGTTGTTGAACACTCATTCTGTGGGACTTCTCGAGCTTTGGTTAAACATTTCCAAAAATATGTGGTAAGTTCCATAAATAAACTTTTAGAACATTTCTTCTTTCATTCATGTTCTCCATCATCATCGTGAGTGCTCACATATATTTTTGAACCATTCATGTGTCTATTTTTTAATGATTCATGGGCATTAAATCATTTGGCGTAAACTTGAAAACGATCACTGACAAATTCTTACTATGAAATATGAAGATCGCTGACAAATTCTTACTATGAAATATGAAGATCGCTGACAAATTCTTACTATGAAATATGAAGATGGCGATGAGAAGCTTGTGAACAAGTCATTTGTCTACTTTTCCCATGCATCTCATGCAGACGTCCTTATGTGTCCATCATCCATTACAAACGTTTCCTTATGTGTCCATCATCCATGACAAATGCAAGTGGAGGAGAAAGTATGAATGCCTAGTTATGTGTCCATCCATGACAAACGCAGGTGGAGGAGCAAGTGTGACTGTGTGGCATATGCATGAGAAGGAGTGGTGGAATAATTCGTCATCTTAAACTATTGGTAGTAAGTTTAATGCGCTTCCATATTATCGATAAAATATGTATTAAGGTTGGAGGGAAGTTTTATGCGCTTCCATATTATGGATGAAATATTTATTACGGCTGGCAGGAAGATTAACGCGCTTTCATATTATCGATGTGAAATATTGATTACATCCACATTGGAAGGATGAAATATTTATTACCTTCACACTGGGAGAATCAAAGGGAGAAATAAGACTTGAAATTCTTTGGCGAATAAGATACCATATAAATCACATTTTAAATTAAATTTAAATTATTATTTATTAAAACTTTGGTTAAGGGGAGGCATATTTTACGGTCAACTATCAACTAATATACCGTCAACGTTAACTCAATGCTATATACCATGCTTGTCGGCAGGTATAATAGACTTATTAGCTTATTTAGAATGTAGTAAGGTTAATATTAATAATAAGGAAATAAACCCTAGAATAATAATAATAATAAGATATAGGTTAAATATTTAATAATAGTATTACTATGGTATAAACCATATCACTAATAATATTAGTATTAATACTTAGAGTTTAATAATGTTAGTTTTAATAATGTTAATATTATTAGTAATGGATTTATTAATAATAATACTATTTAATATGAGTGGAACTCAAGTAATAATAGAACTTAAGGTAGTGTTGGCAGCCCCATAATATTTTCAATTCTTAAAGTAATGAATCATAAATCATAAACTAATTGAGTCTTGGGCTATAAAAGGTTTTTACTTTTCCTAGTTCTCGTTTTCATGCTTCATTCATGACTGAAAGCATGAACGAAGCATTGAAACTTTTGAATTTATTGCATTTGAATTTAAGGTTTATTTCCCTAGGAGAATAAATGTTCATATAAACCTTTTTAAGGATGATATTTTGCTTTAAGGCCTATCTCATGTCAATGAAATGGTTGTTTTTTAATTGCTCATTGTTATAAGGTCTACTTTGGACATTTGAATGATACACCGAGAATTGATTGATGTTAGGCTATGAGTTTTTTCCATGTATGATTCTTTGTAAATCCTTTCTATGGTCGTTATGTTGTGATTTGTCAAACACCTCTTTTCTTAACCTTATAATGAGCAACTCCACCCTTTACACATGATGATACTTAAACGCATCTGGTCGTATTTTGTACTCTATTGATAGTGGACGTTGAAAACGACATGTCCATCACTTCGAGTTAAGTCTCAGGCTTTGTTCTGTACCCACAATGATTCATTACACAAAATGCCCAATTCTCTTATGAAACCCCTTATTCCTCCATTTAATTTGCGCAAGGGTTTTGCTTCCTTGGTTTTAGCCCTGGTTCTTCCTGTTTTATGAAACCCTTCATGCTCACAGTGATTTCTGTTGCCTATGTGACTGCTTCTCTGAATCCACATGGCCCCTGTTGTCCGTATCAAACCAAATGGATCGCAAACCCCGCTCCTGTATGACGACGCAAGGGAAGACCTTAAGGGTCAAGGCTGGCTTGAATTCCTTGAGAAATTTCAAGGTTACAATTTGCATGTGACCCAGGAATTCACCCTCTCTTTCGATGGATGTCGAGCCAAAGTAGGAGATATTCAAGTCGAAATCACTGAGGAATTTTTAAGCCAGGCAACACGTCTTCCACTTAGCGGGAAAAAATGGTTTAAGAATTATAAGGTAGAGGAGGTGCCGTGGAGTCTATTCTTTGCTTCTAATAAAATCCAGTGATGTGATAAAGGTATGCCTATATATCTGTTAAAAACTAGGTGGCACTGTTTATTGGCAATCTTGATACAATTCGTGACATGCGAGGGTCGTTTAGGCTTCGTTTTTCTGTATCACATAAGGTTGTTAATGAACTTCATTGGTTTCCAGTTGAACATGCCTTTCCTTTTATTGAGAAGTTTATATAAGATGGCCAAGAGGTATAAGAGACAGTGTTTGAACTCCAGTTTATTTCATCATGGATTGATAAGGATGTTGTTAGTCCACCATTTAAAATTGTAGGGTGACTATTGGGACACTTTCCTATCTCGAAATGGCTTTGTTACATGTAGCCCAGCAGAGGTTGATAAGCCCATGTTAGAATAAACCCCAATCCCTTCCATTGACAGAACAATCTCCTCATTTAAAGAACCTTGTGATAAGGCCACACTTGATGAGCCTATGTCTGAGCAACAAGATGCTGATCCAATAGCCTCTGAGTTTCATGGCCACGAACAGTACGCTTTCCCTAACACCTTTGCAAAAACCGTGAACAGGCCCTCGCATAAACTGTCTAAAAATGACACGGATGTAGGGTTTAAAAACAAAAGGGCAGGGAGATTAATTTCTAGGAGCCTACGAAAAAAATCGAAGTTTCATATGAGCTCGATCAAAGTGATCGAGGTCCATGAGAGCTCTGATTATGAGATCGAGAAATTCTTGGCAAAAGAAGACCCGAGTTACCTCAAAACAGATCTCATCCAGGCCTATGATTTCGTATACAATCTGCCACCGTGCCTGAAGCATAGCGAAGGTTTTCCAGGAATTAAACTCGGTAAAAAACCCAGAGACAACAGTGGTAGCATTCTGACACACGGCCATGGATATCCTCAAACAACTGTTCTAGATCCACGGTGTGAGGTTTGCTTGTTTTGGATCGACAAATATTACACAGATATACCTTCCCTTCAACTGCAGATCAAAACCCTCACCACTCAAATCGACTCATTAATGAGTGAAAATCACAGACTAAAGTTCAATGCTCAATGGCAAGGGAAACGCTTGAAAAGAACTGGAAACGTAATTGTAAAGAATGTTGAGTGTGTTACAACAGTAATTAACTCTGAGGTCTTATGAGTCAAATTTAGCGTGCAGTAATATTAATATAGATTTAATTAGATTTTTGTTGTTTAAAATAAAACTAGCTACATAATCATCTGATTTTGTAGCCAGTTCATTCTCATTCAAATTTTTGGAATTTTTTGGTTAGAATAATATCTAAACTCCTTTATTTTCGTTTTTTCTATAAAGATATCGTGTAGCTGGTGGTGATATGATGATATGGACCATTTCTGAGCTTATTAGCCATTTCTTTGGCTCATCTTTTGTAAACAGAAACAAGCTTTTTATAGTTTTGAGAGATACAGTGTGATATGGAGTGGTTCTATTACCCTCTGTTTTGTAATTAGTAAATCATTTTGAGATTTAATCTTATCCCACAAGATAAGATGTTAGCTTGACTGAACCCTTTAAATATTAGAGATTTTTGTAATGAAGGCATCCTCGCATGGGGCAGAAGATGGACGTTTGATTTACAGACTTTAATGGAACAACAATGCACATTTCGGCTTTAGCTTCTTGTGGATGGTGTCTTCATTTAAGTTTTGTTTATCTTGATATGATAATAAGTTTTGATAGCTTTAGTCTTCATGATTTATTATGTTATTGGGATAATTCTTTTATAAATGTTGTCCATAAATAATGCTTCAGATATTAATCGTGTGATCATCTATTCAGTTTTAATTACATGATTTCTCCTTTAATTTTCATTGAAAGATTAAATGCAAGTATGTTTGCTAACATATTTTTCTTAATGCAATTACTTGCAATCATGAGATCACAGTGACTATTGGTATCATTCTTTCTGTTATTAAAATTTAACTTCCAACATAATTGTTCTGCATTTATTCATAACAGACTTAAGGTTCCTTGTAGGTTTTTCTCCTGGACAAGGTGGTTAAATGTTTTTTGATCGCACAGATGTTTGGATGCATATCATCAACTCGCTAACAGGTTAGTTCAATTTCATTGTTCTGTTATTTGTTTGTCACTGAAATTCGAACGAAAAGTTCGGCTTTTGACTATCTATATGTTTCCATTTCATAACATTTTTTTTTCATTAGTTTAAGACTTATAAAAGAAAAATCAAAAATATTTTGATGTGTTTTCTTTATCTGCTTCTTCAGAGCAGTCATTTTCACATTGATTTTAGTAAATTTAGATTAAAACTTGCAGCCTGTAAATAATGTATATAAATGAGAGTTATCTATCTTTTGCTTAAATATGCTATTAAAGCCACATTAGAGCATATATATATATATATATATATATAGTAATTAGTTATTTATTTCTTTTCTCTTATTTTTGTTTCTTTTAGGATTCTTATATTGGCCAACAGAGCCATTAAACCCGTCAAAACGAGTTATACCAAACGGCTTGGGTTACTTAGACAACCCCGGACCGGACTCATTCTTCCAATTGACGGACGATCATTTTCGCCCGTCAACAGGTAGTAATATTAATGTAATTACCTATGATATTATTAAGGGTTAAGAAAAACCTTATTAATAATACTAAAATTGACTCTATACATGTTGAAAAAGCTAGAGAGAGGAAGGACTAAGTAGAAGAGAAAAAACAATTGACAAACAACAAACAACAAAAGGAAAAAGAAAAGACACATGGGTAACTAAAATAAACCTGGATCTTCTTACATAATCCTTCCATCATGGATTAAAGGGATTCAACTCTCACTAATTTCAAGACCATTGCCTCTATTCGGGTTGCTAGAATGCTTGATGATTTCAATTGCTTCCCTAATTCGACGTTTGAAGAGGTGATCTTCCTTTGCTAGAATTTTAGTGTCATCTAAGTACACATGGTGTTTTGATGTGAGAGAGTGTTTGACTAATGTTGAGGTGTGAGTACGTTCATTCTTGATGTCCACTCCATGCTCTTTAATCTTAATCTAGAAGGAGCGACCAGTTTCTCTGATGCAGCATTTTCCACATGAACACTCTACTTTGTATACTCCTTTACCTTTATGATGATCAAACTTGTCTTTAACAGATCTCATTTTGCGCTAGTTTATGTTGGTTTGAAGGATTTCATGATCTCTTTATTGTTCAAGATTTTTGCAATTCTATCAGTTACTCCTTGGATGCAAGGAAGGTAGGCAGTCATACCAGGGGTCTGGTTGTTCAGGGAACTAGATCTATTACTTGCTCTTTCCAAGGCCTTCCTTATCGCATTTTTAATGTCTTTGTCTCTGTAACCTGTGTTCTTGAAGACTTTGGAGAAGTGTTCTTTCTCATGTTCTAAGTTCTCTTCATTAGAGATTTTTATGGCCCTTGTGGCCAAAGTGTTAAGAACCCCTAGATTTTGGGTGGGGTGATGATGGGAGCTTGCGTGGAGATAGTTTTCTATGTGGGTATTTTTCCTGTGGACAACATGTCTAAGGTTCCCATCTTCTTTCTTGTTGATCAGTGTGTCCACAAATGGAATGCTACCATTTCCTTCGAGTTCCATTGTGGATTTAATATCCTTTGATATATCATCAGATGTTGGAAGAATTTCTCTGGTTCCTCTTTTCCATGGGGCCATGGTACATTAGTAACATCAACAAATCTCGTCCATCTTAATGGTTTTAGAGGATAAGAATCTAGGGCTTTCTTCTCAAAGTTTTCCATGAAAAGATTGACAATAATGGGAAAAAGTGGAGACCTCATTGCTACACCCATTATTTGTTCGTAAAATTGTCTTTGATAACTAAAAAACATCGACAAACGAATACAAATATTATGATTTCAAATATAATAACAAAAAAATATTATTATTTATTTAAAAACAATATATTTTCAAAATATAAAATATCAATATTTAACTTGAAACAACATTATAAATTCAACAATCAAACCATTTTTTATTATTTAATTTTTTATTTTTTTAATATTTTGAAATGACATTTTAAACCCGACTTCTTTTGTTCTGATTACAAGTATGTCGGAAAAGAAGTCGTATTGGAATCTTAATTTTTTGGAATGTAAATAAAATGCCATCTTTGTAAAATGATGTCCATTAATTGATTTGATGTGGCTGTCCATTATGATTTGATGTGTTTGTTTTGATGTGGCTGTCCATTATGATTTGATGTGTTTGTTAATTAATTTGATGTGGCTGTCCATTATGATTTGATGTGTTTGTTAATTAATTTGATGTGGCTGTCTATTAATTATAAAATGTTTTTATTACGATCTTAAATAATCTTAAAGTTGTGAATTGACATTATTAATTTTTTTTAAAGCCAATCCATTACATTATATTTTAAACATAATAAAAAATTATATATTTTACAATTTGTTTTTTTAATTATATTTTATTTAAATATAAATTTATTTATAATTTTATTTTTAATATAAATTATTTATTATAATTTCATATTTTTTGAATGTTAATAAAATTATACAATTTGTTTTTTAAAATTATATTTTATTTAAATATAAATTATATTTATAATTTTTATTTTTCAATATAAACATAAATTAAATTAGATTAGATTTGTGTTAAATAGGATAGGGAATGAAACTGTACATTCATAATAATTGTCTATCTTTATTTTTACCTAAATTTAATTTGAGTAAATCTAATGGTTAAGAACATGTTTTTCGTCCTTGAAAATTACATATTCAAATTTAAAGAGAATAGAATATATACATTTACATAAACTTTAGCACTCAAATCACTAGATAAAAAATATCATTTATCCCACAAACAAAAAAAATCTATACTTAAAAATTAAAACTATTATATTATTATCTTAATTTTAAATTATTATTATTATTATATTTAATGTATAATATTTTTTTATTTATTTTATCAAAACTTATAAATCCCATTTCACAAATTCCATTTCACACTCACAATGGATAGTGAAAAATGTACACCCTCATCATTAATCTCAAATCAAATTTACTTGACCCCACACACACATCACTCATCATTTCCTACATAGATTTTAAATATAAATTTTTATAAAAAAACACAACTTTCACCATATTATAAATATAAACTTTCGAAAAAGTCAAAAGAGTATACATAGCCTTATCTCCCCTATCTTGTTTTATCTCCCACATCTTGCTTAGATATTTTTTTATTTATCTTGTAATTATAAAAGAAATCATGAAATATCACATCTACGAAAATTCGCCATTGTGATTTTGGTTTGTTGTACCAGGAATGATATTAAATAAAATATAATAACGACATGTTAGGATTTATCTCTTGATTCTCATACCAAAATAAAAACATTATTTAATAATAATGTATATTTTTCTTTAATATAATATAAGTGGTTATGTCTAATTTTAAAAAAATCAAATAAAACCATTTTTTTTTAAATTATCCTTTATATTTATATTATCATAAAAATATTGTATAAATTTTTTATTGTTGGTCTGTCATTTGAGAAATCCGACCATAACAATGTATCAAATTCTTTATGGGTTTATGAAACTTAAGCTTTTTAAAACTGTAAGATTTGAAATGATAGAGCTTATGATTGTCTGTAATGCAATATTATAGCTTCTTTCTATCATTAAAAAGACTAATATAAGGTGGGGCAGGAATACCCAAACCTCTTAAACTAAACAACATTCTAAGTAAACCAAAAAACATGAGTAATTAAGCAATAGGAGGTCGTTCCTCAGCCACATGCACATGAGGTTGAAGAAAATCCAAGTTGGTCAAGTCTAGACCAACAAGTTTGTTTTCTAATAGGTTGATTTTGTGATCCACCAATTTTATTTGCAATTACACATCATCCAACTACAACAAAATATCCTGGTGCGCCTCATGCCTTTTGACCAAGACTTGACCCATCAACATCTTGATGTGCCAGTAAATGTCTATGGTTTTCAAGTACTAGGATTCACAAGCTCGAGTGGCACCCAGGTTTGGAATCCACGAACCAGTGGTGTGCAAAACTTCATCGTCTTGAATAAAATGTCCGAGAACTCTGATATTTTCCTTCGCTAGGTCAATTTCGGCCTTGACCTATGGCGAAGTGTGGGCTTGATAGGCTTTGGTCGAATCCTCAGCTGCTTAAATAAGCCTCAAACCTGAATCACCTCCAGAGAAATGAGAAGAATTGCCTCTAGAGTGACGGGAGGAAATGCCTTGAACCATGGAAGCGAACAAGGTGAGGGGAAAACAAGGGACACTGTGTTGGAGGGGATACCTAGGTTTGAAGGGGAGAAAGGGAGAAGATAAGTGCAGAGGGAGAAAAGGGAAGACAAATGAGATAAATAAGAGAGTAGGCTTCAGGGAAAGTTTAAGGAGAGGCCCTTTAGGGGAAAGTTTAAGGAGAGGTCATCTCATTGATGGAATTGGAAACAGATCCCATAATGAGCCATGATCAGATCCATATGAATCATTACTACAGGTGAGGGAGATTTTGGAGTCTGCAACATGTGAAGGATGAACCAAAGCATCCAAATGTACCAAGGGAGTGGCATCGGATTGAAGTTGTTGGTGGAGTGACGTTGAGTAGAGGAGGTCATGAGAAGCATGCATGTGAAAGAATGATGTTGCATGTGGGGGGTTAATGAGGGTGCCCAAGTATACTGGCGACATTGCCAAATGCTTCCATGTCACCGATACATGGGAAATAAAACCATATATTTAGTTTTGGTTAAAGTAAGAATATTTAAAAGTTTATATATATATATATATATATATAACATAATATTTTAAAAACTAAAAATACTTTTGCTAAGTTTAATATTTCATGATTTTTTAATTAATAGAAAAATATGTTATAAAATATAAGTTTAATTTTTCATGAGTTTCTTTTTTTCATTAATAGAAAAGTATGTTATATAATTTAAATATTTGAGTGTGCAAGTTTATTTGTTAACAATAAAAAAAATCAATTTGAAAATAATATATTTGAAATGGCACTACATTATCTCCCACCATGAATGAAGTGCAAAGGGTGCACATGGAATATAGAGTTAGGTGGTAAAATGGACATCAATCAACTAGACATGCATAAGGTGTAAAAGGTTGTAGGTAGTGGAATGGGCATTGGTGAACTAGGTATAGGCATTGCTCATATTATTTGTTGAAAATTTATTGTATAAACAGTCTTCATTTTTCTGCAGATTATTGGCCTTTTCGACTCTAAAATAGTATGTTGTCCTCATTTATATTGTGCATTTTCCTACTCTCTCCTTGTTGAAAACCAAAGATAAAGTAAAGAAGAAGAAAAAATTAGTGAGGGTCACCAAATCCACCATCAAATCTGTTGTCTATCGATGGATCGAGGCTTGAGTCATTTTGCTAAGCAATTTGAGCCATTTTTCAAAGTTTGTCAGTGAAAATTTCGTTGGTTTTGGGGATTTGTTTTGAATCTTTAACGTGATTTTTTTCAATAAAAACCGCATAAGATCTCTCTTGAATTTCATATGTGTGTATGTGAAGAATGAATCAATCCAGTTTTGAAATCTTTCTTGTTAGGTTTTTCCCTTTGGAAACCTTAATAATCTTGAACTCACAAGGATCATTTTTTAGATTCCCGAAGAAATTTCATTCTTGTCATATTTTCTAAGTCATTTTGTGAAATTTTATGAGAATTGGTGTGAACTAGATATTCTAGTGAAGAATGGACATTATGAAGCTAGGAAATAGGAGGAAAAAAATGAAGGTTAATGGTAAGCTTTGTTATTTTCTCAAAATTTATTTGAAATGTGACTTAGAAAGAGAGTATTTTGCATATTTATTCATTAAATTCTCATTTATCACAAGCAAGGATATCCTAAAGGTTATGTGTTTCTTTCTTTCTTTGATTCTATGACAAAAGTCATGCAACCCATATGAAGTTATCTAATATGCAAGTGCATTCTTTCTACAATTTTGGAGCTCCAACGACCTACTTGTCTGTCACTTACCTAAATCGATTCCTCTCAATGTATATAATCCTAGTAAGAAACCCATGGCATACACAATTTCTTCATTTGGGTTTTATTTTATCCCTGTATGTGTACACTTATTTTTCTATGATGTTGTT
>SNQJ01S0156223.1:0-15114 GCA_010110895.2 Picea sitchensis | reverse complement strand
AATATTATGTGTCTTATTTTCTTTATATAAGGGTGGGTGATATGTTTTGCATAATATATTTTTATGTTTCTATTTTCATCTTCATAATATGTTTTACATAATATCTTCTCCTACCCTTATTCCTACTTTCATATGTATGAGGGTGGGGATATGTTTTGTATAATATCTTCCCCCGCCCTATTATAAGGGTAGGGTGGCCGTGAAATATTACACAAAACATATCCCCCACCCTCATATAGGGTGGGGGGCATATTATGCAAAACATATCCCCGCCCTATTATGAGGGTGGGGTGGCCCCTAAATATTACACAAAACATATCCCCCACCCTCATATAGGGTGGGGGGCATATTATGAAAAAACATTTATGCAAAACATATCCTTCATAGGATATGTTTTGCATAATATCCCTCCTAATATATATGAGGGTGGGGGATATGTTTTGCATACTATCTCCCCCTACCCCCACCCTCATATACTCTCATATATGAGGGTGGATACTCTCATATATGAGGATGGGGATGTGAGAGATATTATGAAAAACATATTATGAGAGTGGAAGTGGGAGTAGGGATGTGGAAGAAGTACTATGCAAAACATATGAAATACTCTCATATATAAAGATGAGAATATTATGCAAAAACATATTAATATGATTTTCAGAATATCTTCCCTCACCCCACCCTCATATACATATATGAAGGTGGAGAAAAAATTGAACTCTTATAGTTGATAGACTACTACTTGATGCACACACTCTCTCCTTGTTTCATGTATAAGGCTAACTCAAGCTGCTTCTTGAAAGCATATGGCTCCTTTATATGTATCCTTAGCAATGATTTATATCACACACTTGCTTTTCTGAGGATATAGATCTGGGTTAAAAATATAACCTTAAACTAATTTTAATATATCAAAATTCTGTTTTTTTTTTTAAATAAACAATAATAAAATATCTAAAACAAGTAATAGAAGTGGAAATTTATCCTTTTAAAAATTACCAACTAAATATTTTATATCCAAAATTTACATAAACAGTGATATAATTGTATCTCAAAATTTTAAATTATATTATATAATTGTATCTCAAAATTTTAAATTATATCAATATAATTGTATCATAAATTTTTAAATTATATCAATAAAAAATATTTATAAAAATTAAAAAAAATAAAATAAACTTTTCCAAAAATATAAAACAAATTATACACATCTCTTTTATCACAGATAAGTAAAATAACATTCATCAATACCTAGATGCTTCTCCTCAAATAACATTCATCGATACCTAGATGCTTCTCCTCATACTTAGACTGTATTGTAAAATTGCATCTCAAATGCTATGAGTAAAAACTTACTACTTTTATTTATGTGTTTGACATTTTAGACTGTCTTATCTAATTTGTGTTTGACATGTTTGCTACTTTTATTCATATTTATGTTTGACATTTTAGAGTTTTGTTTTTAAAGGTTGATGGAACTCTGATTGCACCAATGAATCCTCGGAGTTGGGATTCTTCTAATTTGTTGCAATGGATATTAATTACGAAAGTCCGTGACATAACTGTCACCGGAAACGGGCTGATGGATGCACAAGGAGAGCAGTGGTGGCAGCTCAATGAGGTGAATATTTGTCTGTGTTATAGCTAAAACATCCTAAACTTTTAAGCATTAAGAAATTCACGGCACAAACTGGATTTTCCTCCGCGCAGGAAAGCTATGGCAGCAGTTTGCCAGGAGTTCAACCCACGGTGAGATTCACATCCACAAAATTCTGTTTTTTTCTTCTTCTTTGAAGTGGCGTTAATTATATGCGAAATTTTTAATCATTTTAGCCTCTGGAATGACGAATGGCAGTCATTGAGATTCTACGGAAGCTACAACGTTAGTGTACAAGGCATAACGATCACAAACAGCCCTCGATGTCATCTCAAGTTTGACAGTTGCACTTCCGTCAGTGTTGCCAACGTAACGATCTCGTCACCGGCAAACAGCCCAAACACAGATGGAATACATCTTCAAAACTCCCAACACGTCGAAATACAGCATTCCTCCATCGGATGCGGTATGCAGATCATGCTAATTAATTACAGTCCTTCCTTCTGATCATGTCAAACTATGGGATGGATGATTAACCTGTTTTACTGATTGGTGGGATGTAAAAGGTGATGACTGCGTTTCCATACAAACAGGCTGTTCAGACATCCGTGTGCACAATATCAACTGTGGTCCTGGTCATGGTATAAGGCATGTATAACCTATTAACCTATTCCATTCCTGTAATTTTCTATGGTATTTTTAATCTTTGATCTCTGTTTCTGTGTTAGAGAACAGTGAGAATAATATCTTATTTAGTACAATGTTTTTCATTATAACGTCAGTATTGGAGCGCTTGGAGTGGACGGAACAAAAGCTTGTGTCTCAAATGTAACTGTTTATGACAGCACCATCCATGACTCATTGAACGGCGTTCGGATCAAAACATGGCAGGTCTGCTGAATATAGAGTCGTATCCAAGTAACAGTATTTAAACTTCATGTGATTAATCTCTCAGGTCTGCTGAATATAGAAATTTAATGTGTGCAGGGAGGAGTGGGATCTGTGCGAGGTGTCTCCTTCTCTAACATCCAAGTATCCAACGTAAAAATCCCCATAGATATCGACCAGTATTACTGTGAAAGAAGGACGTGCATGAATCAAACATCGGCAGTGGTCATCTCGGATGTAACTTACGAGAAAATCAGAGGGACGTACATGGACACGGCGCTCCATTTGGCATGCAGCAATGATGTGCCATGCACGGATTTGAAACTCATTGACATCGAGCTTCGACCTGTATATGTCTCTGCTCGTCCCTTTTGCTGGAACAGTTATGGACAATCACAAGCTCCTCTGCAACCAGATACCACTGTTGCTTGCCTACGAGCTGGAAAGCCCCGCAACAACCCTGGTTATGCACACTCAAACACAGACGCCTGTTAAACTTCATTTTTAGCGTAAGATCTGATATACATATAGTATACAGTCAATAGCTTTCAATCAAATGTCATTGACATCGAGCTTCGACCTGTATATGTCTCTGCTCGTCCCTTTTGCTGGAACAGTTATGGACAATCACAAGCTCCTCTGCAACCAGATACCACTGTTGCTTGCCTACGAGCTGGAAAGCCCCGCAACAACCCTGGTTATGCACACTCAAACACAGACGCCTGTTAAACTTCATTTTTAGCGTAAGATCTGATATACATATAGTATACAGTCAATAGCTTTCAATCAAATGTCACTTATGTTCTAGAAAATATTTCTGTAAATTTTCTTATGACGTTTGCTCTATCCAATAGGGTCTACAAATACAAATATCCTCACCTCAGTCATACGTTGGTGACTTTTCTGGGTATCATCAGATTACAATGAGTTTATGTATTTTTTATTTGGCATATTTGTAATGTATATTTTCAATATTCATTGTGCTCTGGAAACACCACCAAAGTGCTTATTCACTCGCTTCTACTTTGCATCGGATTTTTATAATTCTCTGAGTACTATTTTATAATTTGCAATGCCTAAACGGGAAGATCCGACTTCAATTCCCATCTAGACAGTGACAATATGATAACAAATTATATGATTTTAGAATTTAAATTTTACAATTTAAATTTAAGCGATCTATTTTTTTTTTAAATTTAAATGGCCATAAATTATTACAATAGAAAATATTAATCACATAATTGATTATTCAAAATTTGAAAATGTTGAAATGTGAATATTTTTAAATATATTTGTATAAATAATTATATATTGGATTGAGATTATTTTAAAACATCTAATATAAAATATATATATTTATAATTATATATATTTGAAATTATTTAAACCAAGAATTAGTATAGCCGCTAACTCGTTGCTGGTAAGATGGAACAAAGAATATGAATATGAAACCACTAAAGAATATTTATTTTAAAACATCTATAAAATATATATATTTATAATTATATATTGGTTTGAAATTATTTTAAACCAAGAATTAGCATAGCCGCTAACTCGCTGTTAGTGAAAGCGGAAAAGCTTACTAATTGGTAAGATGGAACTAAGAATATGAATATGAAACCAATTAAAATAGGTAATATAAATGATTAATTGTAAATTTATGTTGTTTCAGAAATAATCCTTAATTTTTATATCTACATAAAACAATCATTTAAAAATGTAAATACCCTACTCCTCTTGAAGAATATGAAATGATTGATTGTTGGTGAACGCCTAAAAGCTTAGGGCTGGTAAGATGGAACGAAGAATATGAATATAAAACCACTAAAAAATATGAAATGATTAATTGTAATTATGTTGCTCTCTCAGAAATAATCCTTATTTGATCTTTTATATCTACATAAAACAGTTTATTACAAACTGTAAATCAACCTATAAAATAAGTTTTTCCACTACTCTGTTCAGGATCTGTTATAGGCTACCCTCCTGACGATCAAATTTGTAATGGATCATCTGACTCAATTGAATTGTTAACAACAGATAGTAGTCTGAATTAGATTGAATCTCTGCCATGGTGGCAAATTGAAAACCTCCCAGTGGGGTATCCGGAACCTCCTTTTGTCCTTCCAACATCTGCACTACCGCTCTCATCGAAGGTCTGTTATGGCCATTGTCTTGGATGCACAGAAAACTGATATGCAATAATCCGATAGCTTGTTTTCCATCGAAATCATCAATACCTGAAAGTTTGGAATCGATCACCTCCAATTCTCTCCCAACAACAGCCATGCATGCTGGCCACCATTGAAGGAAGGCGTGGAGTCTGTACATGCATCCATAGTAGAAACTCAAAAATAAAAATAAGCCCATGAGGATAGTTCAGGAAATTCAAAGTGGTAATCTTAAAGCTTAATTATTTTACCACAGCACTTTAATAGGAAAAAAATAAATACAAACATAGCATGCATTTATAAATGTAAGGAAGTTATAAACAGTAAATCCCATCCATTGATTTGGAGACAATCCAAGAATATGCCAGCATAATTGCTGGCCATAAAATTAAAATTCCCAAAGTTAAAAGATAATTAAATGTGCCCATTGCCATAGGTATACGTTGTAAATATATTTGTATAAATAATTATATATTGGATTGAGATTATTTTAAAACATCTAATCTCTAAAAATATATATATTTATAATTATATTGGTTTGAAATTATTTTAAAAACATTTAATTTAAAATATATATATATATATATATATATCATAATCATAACTCTGGCCCATTTGAACTTGTGACTTTTAAGAGGGAAACACATTCTTAAACCATTAAATCCATTCTAATTCTCTATAAATTTATTGTAAATTAAAATATATATATAAACTAGATACATAATTATATTGATCTTTTAAAGAGTTTTGATGATATTAGTTATTAGATAATATTTTATTTTTTTAATTTTAAATGGTCATAAATTATGATAGAAAATATTAATCACATCTAGTTGATTATTCAAAATTTGAAAATGTTGAAATGTCAATATTTTTAAATATATTATAAATAATTATATATTGAATTGAGATTATTTTAAAATATCCAATTTATTATCTATATATATTAAATTAAAACTAGATGCATAATTATATTGATCTTTTAAAGAGTTTTTGTTGGATTATTGAGAGTGGGGTGAATCAAGAATAGCATAATTATAATTTTTTTTTTCAAATGTTATATCAATGTAGAATTATTATCCAATAATGAGCAAGTAATAAATAAACAATCACATACATACATACACAAGTGTTTTAATGGAGTTCCCAAATCGAGAAAACCACATAATGTTTTTCTTATATGTCTTGAAGAATTACATTCATTGGAAGCACTAACTTCCATTGTTTTCCACCAAGAATTGGAGGGAGGCTCCAACCCCTAGTTTCACAAGCTACAACCCGAGGGAAGTTTCAACTCCCCCAATTCTTTGGATAAAACCATAAGGAGTTACAACCCCAATGTTCTTCGGTTATTAGAACTGAAGGTGGCTACAAACCAATTGCCCCGTCTGTCACACCGGCGGTGAAGTAGAATGATGGAGCCATCATCACACTATCATCGTGAGATATACCATAAACTGTACCAATAAATCTGAACCATGCATCAACCATGCATCTAATACCTACCTCAACCTAGAATCAATTTGTACCATAAACAAGTGCATCAACCATGCACCAACCGTGAATCAACTCCTCGTGACCTATACAAAATCATGCATCAACCATGCACCAACCTCGTAAACATGTACCCATAAACAAGTGCATCCAACCATGTACCCGTATGTTCCAATCATGTGTCAACTACTCATCAACTATGACTCATCAATATGTACCAACATCATCAATCCTATTACATCTCATGTATGTGTGCTAACTCATCATCCACTTGTCTCAACCATGTACTCAATATGTACCACAACCAAAAGCCCCTCATCAATTTTATCATCCAAATATGATTTGTAGCTCTAATAATAGAATCTGGTGTATATGATCACATTCCCAAAAACCTTCCTTCTTTCTTAACTCTTTTTAAAAATAAGAGACTAACATTTTCATCAAACTTTCTTTAGTTTCACATGCCTAGATTTGGATTAGTCAACAACCCTAAACTTGAAATAATCTCATAACTCTAAACCTGTAATGTATAAAGATTGAAATTGATATACAATGTTTTTCAATGTATTTTATGCAATTCAAGTGTCACTACCAGACCTCTCAGAAAAGGAGTTATAGAAAAAATGGTATACCTTGTTGAATTTTGCCTTATTCCAGAGAGAGACTCATAGAGAGTTCCCCATTAAAATGTTTGATGAATTCATATGAAACTACACATAGCATACCACACATTGTAAATCTCTAACCAACAAATTTGGTCTCACTAAATTTGATCTGTTAACACGTTATGATGTTTTTACCCCAAACACTGATTTTGACTAGTTTCGTGACCAAAATTAACAAACCCTATTTTCCAATGGAGTGTAACTCCAAATACAACAACCCACGTTTTGAATTTTTTTCCAAAGATACTTGATATGTTTTCTCACCTCATGAAGCAGCAATTTTATGATCTTAATCATTATAGAAAAAGTTATAGCTTTAAAATGGTGAGATGACCCCGTAAATAACATACCTTAGAAAGCACCATCAAAAGAATTTATCCTTCTGCATTTCGCTTCAGCCTTTTTCTTCACCTTCACTCAGAATCTTGGTTTAGATATCCTTATTACCTTAGACACATATAGATATTTTCCCACATGCTCCAAGGTGATTCAAATGTAGGTGGTTCTGCTCTTCTTATTTATACTCCAAGTAGCTTCCTTAAACATCTTCTAAGTCACTGCTCCACTTTCCTTATTTTAGGTTGGGTCCACTTCTAATTCTCCATTAAATTTACGTTGGAAATAATTTATTTTGTATTCACTTTGAATTATAATACACCTATCACTTCACTTTATTATTTACCTTTAAAATCTCTTAAACCACTTTTGATTACTTTGACCTTTTAGTTTCTAGATGACATATGAGAGTCCTCCAACTTCTCGTGAAGGCCATAACTCTCAAACCGTGAGGAGTTATGTGGACGCTCTACATGCCCACATAAGAAATGACATGACATGTAATATTCATATAGAATAGTATTATCTGAAAATATATCATAACTCATACCGCTACTCCATCAAAACAAACTTGGGTCCATTACCCAAACCCGGGTCTCCAACTTCTCATGGCCATAACTTCTAACTGGGTGTGAGGAATTATGTTATGTTCCACATACCAAGAGAAATGACATGACAAGCACCATCCATCTAGGATATTTTCCCCACAAATTCACTTTTCTTCATCTCATTATTCCCACAATTAAGCATGGATTCTCTTTACTCCACAAAGCTGCCTTCCCATGAGGGATTTCTCACCATAAGGGGACCACTTTGGAGTTCAATTCATATTTACTTCTTATCAACCATGAAAAACAATAATGAGTCATATATTTACATTAACACTATTGGGTACATTACCCAAACCTTTGTGCTACTTGTCTTTCTTCAAGGGTTGACATCAATGACAACCAACCTTAATCAACAATTCCCCTTGGCATTGATAACAACACTGGATGCAACACTCAAATCATATCATTCATGCTCCCCCTAAACCATGCCTCTATCCTCCGTGACCGAGCAATCTGCTTCTCCTAGAACCATGCCTCGGTCTCCGTATCCGACATAAATCTCCCCTTTGTCATCAATGGAAAAGGTATCTTTCCATCCGTGGATGCTCCCCCAAAGACCGTCCTCTTATGGTGTTTCTGTACATCTAAGACATATAAGATAAGCAATTCAAAAACATTCATTTTTGGAGTAGAAATAACCCAAGTCTTTGGCTAAGATATTCAAAGGATTCTCGGAAGTGGTTTTGTAAAGATGTTCCTAATTTGTTCTTTGTGCCCACATACTCAAATCATGTTCTTTTCTCAAGTAACATGTTCTCATCGTAGTGATGTTCTGGATTGGAATGTTCTTAGTCTTGGAGTGCATCAATCGGTTTTTGAGATAACGATGGCACTTGTATTATCACAATATATTTGGAATGGGCTCATCATACCAACCTCAGAGGCATCTGCTAAAGTTTGTTTCATCCAAAGAACCTCGCGGTACGGCCATGTTGCTGCTGTAATATACTCCGCCTCGCTATAGATAGAGATATCGATGATTGTTTCTGTTTAGCCATGATACCAAACACTCACCTAGAAATACCCAATCGGTGCTTCATCAGCCATCAATAACTCCTTCAATCTTCATATTGGGTAGGTAATAAGTGATAAATCTTTTTCCTTTTGGATATAATCCAAACTCTTTCTCGCTCCTTTGAGATATCTAAAGATCCTTCTTTACTGCTAATACATGTGATTCCTTTGGTGTTTTGAAATCATGCCACCTCGGCCCAACTCAGATACATCCGGGTTCCGATGTTGTCACATATAGTAGGTCACCAATCACACCTATATTGCCTCGACTGTAGACTTTGAATCAACATCTTTGCTCAACTTACAACCGGGTTGCATGGGAGTGATAACTCGCTTGCAATCTTCCATTCAACCTCTTTAGCATCGGACATAATTTCATTTGAGAAATAAAATTCCTTGGTTACTTTGACATTCAAGTCCTCCTAGAAAGAAGGATAGTTCTCCAAGTAATGACATTTCAAATTCACTTTGCATGTCTTTGCAAATTTCGGGCTTAACCCGTCATCATCACTGCTACCAAAAATAATATCATCAACATAAATTTTACCTATAATAAAATATTACCTTGACTTTACCTTGATGTGAGGTTGTTGTATGCACTTCATTTTCTCAACCCCGCCTCGCTGCAGAGATACTTATCCAAATTAGTACCATGCTATAGGAGCCTGCTTTAGACCATACAAGGCCTTCTTAATTTTTACACACATAGTCTATGTTCTCTCAACAACGAATCCTTCTAGTTGTTCAATGTAGACTTCTTCTTCAAGTTCCCATTCAAAAGTTGATTTTACATCCATCCTATATATACTTCTTTAACATTTTTGGAGCATGCATAAGTTAAAATCAAACGATTGCTTCCATTCTCGCAACCGGGGTAAATGTCTCTTCAAAGTTGATTCCTCTAATCTGTGCATATCCTGCTATACCACCAGCTTTATTCCTTGTCATGTCCATCTATTGACGGGCGAAATTGAACGCTCACCAACTGGAAGAGTGAATCCGGTCCGGGGTTGTCTAAATAACCCAAGCCGTTTGGGATGATCCACCCTGACGGGTTTAGCGGCTCCGTTGGCTGATCTAAGTCCTAGGAAAACGAAAGAAAACTATAATAAGAAACTAACCTAAATGAAATAATAACAAAAGCAAACTAAAAACAAAACTAAAATATATATATACAATCTATTGTCTAATAATATACAATAATAATCCTATGAAATCAAATGTTCAATTGTTAACAGAATTAAATCTTAATCACAAATGTACAATATTTACAGATTTACAGATTTAAATGAAAACTTGCAAAAATCATTTGTACACTGTCCTATGACAACAAAACTATTATTTTTTATTTTTATAATCTTTTGAGAAAGAAACAAAACGAAAACTAACTAAGCTGGACAATTAAAATTATAATCCTAACTATAAATCTAAACTATATATATCTATCTAAACTACTTAAATAACACTAATAAATTAACTATTAAATAACAAATAACAAGCTGACCTGCAGTAATGCTTCAAGTTTGTCCTGTATGCAATAGTTGATTTAGTTGTTCGGAGGGAGGAAACCCGCACCAGATTCTCCACAAGCTTCTCATAAACAGGAAGCAGATGTGCTCTTCAAATATAAATGACAGGACAAACAAGACATAAAAAATTACAGCAATCTTATAATTTACAAATCATCGCAGTTAGATAAATCTCTGTGCAAGATTTGTACAGAATAGTTCAATTAACGAAGAAGATAAACCTTTATTCATTAAATTGAAATGAAGTAATTGTTGTATTTAAAAATAAATAAGAGACATCAGATATGGACGACACATAAACCAAATCACATCAACCTGCAATGAATTACAATAGCTAAAGTAGTCGATAATTAATTGCAAACCGATATGAAGAAAACTTGAAAAAAAAGTTTGATATATTGAAAGCTAAAGATGTTACAAGACATCAACTTTCATCCCAGTCTGTATTATGATAAATCCATAGTCTGGTTCTCCCAAGAGTGACGATGATGCCTCAATTGCAAAAAAAACAAGTATTTAAAGACCACAGGGTAAAACATCCCTGTGGGAATTGTCAAAAATAGTTTACAAAAAATCTGGGGATAATCTCCCAAGTCTCTATTCCTGACTAAAGCTAACAACCTAAAACAAAAATATATCTAAATTATCTCCTAAACTGCCACAACATGCCCAATTGGTCATTGAAATTCGTATGCAACTGAAAGTGGACAAAAATAGACAAGTTTAGAGGATATTGTATTGATAAAATTAACAAAAACCTAATTTTAAGACTAGCTACAGAATCTTGCGATTTTGTAGCTGGTCTAATTTGAAAACATAATCGTTTTAAATCAATGAAATTCTAACAAAAAAATATTCAAACTATTTAATTGTTAATTGAAAACAAAACGAATCATTTAAACCACAACTTCTATGCTAATCGATAGCAAATGAAATCTTGTTTGAATCTATTTCAATTGCAACAGAATATGTACGATCTGTCACACAACTCTTATTTCAAATTCGGAGCAGACATAATCGTTTTAAACAATTCGAAACCAATGAAATCATTTTCATGAATCAATTCCAATCGACACAAACTGTAACCGATCAAGTAAATTTTTCATGCAACAATTTATGTCGACTCAGCCATTAACAAAATCGTTTTTAAATCCATAACTAACAGAGTTTTTTTTTTTTTTTGATTTAATAGATTACATCATATTTACCAAAGCAATCATTGATATTGATGCATTTCATACGTAAAAAAATATGCCAATTCAAGCATAAGAAATCGTTTCAAAATCAAACCATAAGAAATAAATTGAAATAACTCAGAGCCGACACAATCCAACAACAACAAAATCGTATCAATCCAAAACATAGCTGTGTCTGATTTTAGCAAATAAATCTCCTGTACAGGTCGGATGCGATCATAATCTAAAATGGAAGCAAAACATAATCATTCCTTAAATCTATTGAAATAAACATAACTAATCGAAATCAAATCCAATCGATTACCCTAATTCAAACCAACTCAAAAAAATCAATCGTTCATACTAATCTGAGCACAATAAAATCACATAACCAAATCATAGCTATATTTTTTTTAGCAAAACGAATCTATTGTACATGATTCACAACGAAATTGTTTTTAGTGATCCGAGTATAAAAGAATCATTTTAAATCTATTGAAACAAACAGAACTAATCGAAATCAAATCCAATCAGTTACATTAGTTCAAACCAATTCATAAAACAAAATCAATATCGAAACACATACCTGGACAGTAAGAAAATAACTCGGTCATGATAATTTTGAATTGACAAAGGCCGTTGTTGCTTTGACATTTCTGAAGACAATTGAACCGATGGTTTTTTGTTTCTTCTCGTTGGCTTGTAGCCTGTCGTTCTCCTTTGACAGGACTGTCACCCATTCCTCTAACGATTTGATCTTAGATTGCAACAGGGGAACGTCGGTGTAATAACGTTCAAGCCAAGAATTACATTGGGTGCACGATGATTGATCGGGCTTCGGCATCACAGGCGAGGGTTTGTTCAAGTTACCAGGGGTTTCCTTGTGCAACTTGATTCCCGGGTAGTTTGGGTCATTTTTGAGGCACGAAGGTAAGTTAGAGACATAGTCATAGGGTTCCATAGAGCATAATCCATGAGAATAGGGGTATTCCTCGACTAGGAATCGTTCAATTTCGGAGTACGAGTCCTCGCTCAACACTATTGGCTTCTGGTCAACATTTTGCTTGGGTTTTTTCCTAGCACGTCTCGATATCCATCGAGCATGTTTCTTCCCCTTACTATTGAAAACAGTGTCACCTTTGCCTTTCTTCCTCACAGGATTTTTGACGGCCTTAACATTTTCTTTAGCACACGGGTCGGCCACGGTATCGGGTAGGTCTATGTTGGGGCAATCCGAGGGTTTGACAGGGGGTAGAAGGATATGAAGTGGCACGGCTTCTCCAACCAATGTTTCAGTAACCACAACCTTGTCCACTTGGACAAACTCGGTAGTGGCAAAGCCATTCCTAGATATGAAGGCTTGCCAAGAGTCACCATTAAGATTCAAATGGTGGACGATAATAAGTTTGATCAAGGAGTGATGAAAAAGGCTGCTATCATCCTTCTCACGCTTGAATCTTTTGGACATCTTGTACAGACTACGTAAGAGATAATGTGGCATATTCAAAGGGTAGCCTATAAAATTCATAAAAAAACGGAGATGATACAGAAATACCAAGCCATACCAACCTTCGCAGGTCACAAACTGTTTAACAATTGCCAAAATATCGTGCCACTTGGGTTTGAGGGTAGTCATAGGCATACCTTTATCACAGGAAACAATCTTCCTTGATGTGAATAGCAGTGGCCATGGCACCTCGTCTACTTTGGAATTTTTAAACCACCTTTTCCCTGTAGCTGGTAGTCCTGTAGCCGAGCTCACGAATTCCTCATCTAGCTCGAGCTATATGTCTCCCACCTTATCCCTGCATCCGTCGAAGGTGAGGGAGAATTGTTGGGAAACCAAAAGGTTGAAACCCTCAAACCTTTGGATAAACACCAGCCAACCACCATTTTCCAAATCCTTACGAGCATTGTCGAACAACAGGAGTGTTTGGCTACCATTTGGCTCTATGCGCACCACAGGTGCCATAGACGAGAGCTCACAGTGAGGTTGGGTGAATGGGAAAGGGTTTGAACAGGGTACACGCAGGGTCGATAGCTCACAGGCTTACCCGAAAATCAACAGAGTTAACCTGGGATAGGGGGAAGGCATTAATGCCCGAGTGTGCGAGGGTGGTGGAGCTAGATCAGCCCATGCAAAACAATCATTTCCATAAGTACAACCGACGACGCATTTGGTGATTCAAATCACTATTGCATATGTTAAAAACAATGCCATCAAACCATTAATGAAATCTATGGTAAGTTGACCCAAAATTTGCATAAGCATATCGTTTGCATATTTTTAAAACCAAAACAATGATTCAAAATCAACACCAAGGGTTCTATCATATCAAATATGTGTTGTATGAAATAATCACACCAAGGGTCTAACCACAACGTGAATGTGTTTTCATAAATTCAATGTGTCAAGGAAATCGATGAAAGACTATAGAACATCAAACCACCAATGTATTAAGGACTCAATGAAAGTCATTATAATATCATCGCAATCTTATAAAAATGAAATCATATTAACAACAACAAAATACCAAATGAGTAAAGATCTTGGAGTCTTGCCAACTGTGCGACTATAATTAAATTGGAAATGCAATGAACACATAGACAAGAGTGACCATAATAATCAAGTGACGATTTTTAATGTGACTTCAAAATCAAAGTTTTCACGCTTGCAGTCGTGAAAACGAGAACAAAGGCAGGTGTGCAAGTGCACGGAATAATAGTGTCTTTTTATTCAAATATTGCGATGAAAATCAAGGGTTACAAAACACTGGTGTAGGCAGCTTATAAGGATAGGATAAAAATGCGAATTGGCTGCCAACACCATCTTCATTCAATTTATTCCTGAAAACCCATTTTGTGCTGATCACATTCTTATTCTTTGGTCTTGGAACCAATTCCCAAGTGCCATTTTTCTCTATTTGATCCAATTATTCATCCATGGCCTTATTCCAAAAGTCATCCTTGCTGTCTTCTTCAAAACAATTTGGTTCAATTGTAGATAAGAGTGCTAGGTGTGTTTTTTCTGGTGAATGGATTTTTCTTCTAGTCTCAACTCCTGCATCTTTGTTTCCAATAATCTGATCTGAAGGATGATTCTTTTGTACTCATTTGCTAGGTGTCTTTGGAGATACTTGTTAAACTTGCTCTTCTACTTTTGTTGGATTCCTTGATCTTCATCTTCCTCTTCTTCTTCTTTTTCATCTTCTTCTTCAAAAAGTTGTTCCATTGATTTGTTTTCTTCTTTGTTTGATTTTGGTTTGCCTGTTTCATCAATTGTTACGTTGATGATTTCCACAACTTTGTTTAATATTAGATTGTAACACTTGTATGCTTTCCTTGTACTTGAGTAACCAACACGTATTCCTTTGTCCACATGAGAGTCAAACTTTCCCATTCTGTCATCTTCTCTTTTGATGTAGCACTTGCTTCCAAAAAATCTTAAGTGCTTCACATTTGTTGGTCTTCCTTTCCATAGCTCGTAGGGAGTTTTCTTAGTTTTTTTCCTGAGCATTACTTTGTTTTGAATGTGAACTGTTGTATGCACTGCCTGTGTCCAAAAAATATCTGTCAACTTTGAATCCATTATCATTGTTTGAGCCATTTCTTGTACTGTCCTGTTCTTTCTTTC
>SNQJ01S0156220.1:0-22356 GCA_010110895.2 Picea sitchensis | reverse complement strand
ACTCCATCCGTTTCTCTTAGTTCCATTCAATAGTTAGATCTAGGGAAAGAGTAGTATTCTGTCACGTTTTGTTCCAGATCCAGGTGGATCTTGGGGAGATTGGTCTGTGTCCGCACTCACGAATTTATCCATAAACAACCCCAAAAGTATTTTCAAAATGTGTGCTGGCTCATCCAGTTGTCTCCCGCTCCACGCTGGCTCGCTTGATGTGTTGGCGATGCTCCTACATCATATCATCTAAAGGAAATGAATTATATGAGTGGAGAATAGAAAATGAAGATGAAAGAATTTTTTTATCAATATCGGGAACAAGTTATTTCATTGGAGGCACAAGTCAAAAAACTTAAATATGAACAAAATTATTTTGAGTTCTTCAAGACTGAAGCTTTATCTATAAATTCTCAATTAAAATAAATTCGGGAAGATTTATATAGAAAAATAAGTGATATTCAATAGTTTCACAATGATATTCTTAAGTTTCCTAACAACGTAAAAATCCAAGTTGATGAGAACAATAATTCTCAAGAAATTCAAACTTTGGTAAATGAAAATTAAGACAATGCTAGATAATATCCCAAAAACAACTAGCAAGGAAATAATTCAGTTCTAGATATCATTGGACACCTAGACTCATACTTGTAAAAATATCAATGAATGGATTGAGTAGGATAATAAAAGGTGTTTAGATCTATGGGTTTTTTTTGGATGTTATTAAAAACTTTAACATATCACATATTCAAAATCTTGGTCGAGCAACACCTAGTAAGTTATGCATTTCACATATAGAACAACAAAGGGATGTCAACATGGACAAAATTGCTCAAATTAGCACCTATGACAATGAAGAAATAAATGAATTTATAACAACCCTCGTCGAGTGTTTAAAAACGATTTTGATTTTATTCTCGAAATTTATTAAGAAAAGTATAAGAATCGTGAAAAAGTTTATCGATGTGAATCAAGCCTAGATAATTTAAATCCACCTCTTATTTCACATTTGATGAATATTTATAATCGATGGAAAAATTATTTTAAGGAAAAACAAGGTGATAACAAAACATAATCACCTTATGTTGTAACATAATAGAAACCAATATCCTTTTTGGGGGTAATTGGGTGGAAGAATGGGATTAGAGATGAGGTAATGGAAAGGTGGTTTAAAAGGGGACTCCTAGTGATATTTGCATATTTTTAGAAACATTGTAACTCATATTTGCATATTTTTGTCAGTTTGAATCGAGGATTGAATACCTATGTTTGTTTTGTTTTTTGTTTTTTTAGGGGAGAAACTTGCTTGGTTGAATGTGAAACATTATATTTCAGCATTTTCGTGAGTTCATATAATTTTACCATCATGTTTTTCATGTGAACTTTTTTTTTCATGATATGTTAAAGTTCTTCAACTGATCAAAAAATGAGATACAAGAATGCATTTTTTATTTTACAAATTATTATTTATTTGGAATATGATATATTTATTTGTGCTAAATACTTTATTGAATGAATGAATTATTTCATTGAATTCGGTAATTTATCATTTAATCTTGTATCTTATTTCGATAATATATGCTCCTCGTTAAGATATCAAAAATTAAATTTTAAATAATGATATTATAAATAGTATAAATAGTATAGGTAAATTTATCTTGAATTCTCTTAGGGAAAATTAGTTTATATTTTAAATATTAAATTGTTTTCATTATCCTAGGTAGCTAATCAAACCCACATATTGGTTGGAAGTTGCCACTCCAAACGAGAGCATGTCTAATTGGGATTTGACATTAGGAAACTCTCCCCTTTATTGGTGAATAAATCTTTCCAACCATCAACGGTTTCTTTCATTTCATGTCATTTTAATTTAAAAAGAAAAAATAGAACATAGAGCTAGTTTACATTACATTTTTCCTAGTTGTTAGTTACAGCCATAGGCCCTTCTCTTTTGTTGTTACATAATATAGATTTAATTCAGATTTACATAAAATATTTAGTGAGAAAAAAGGCCACCTAGGACCTCTAATTGTTTCCTTCACAATAGGTTTTTTTTGGTGAGTTTGATTTCATTAATTGAAAAAACAAAATCTATTTAAAAAGTCTAAATTTTTATTCAAGACATTTCTAATTTATTTAGAGGAAAAGAAAACATTGGGTACTTTATTTAATTTACTTGCATACTTATTTAGATCTTAAATTCAATACCATTTCTTTTTTAAGTATTTATTTCCATCAAGAGTTTAATTTTCATTCACACCACAAGCACATAAAGAACATATTGAGTTATATGCTTGGTTCATGATGCCAATATCAACCCTAAAATTAACCATTAATTTAACACAAATTCAATCCCCTTTAGTAATCAAAACAAATTTGTAGGTAAGTTAGGACCCTAGGGATATGAATCCAAACAATTCTCCTTGGTCACTTACATTTGAGACATATAAGTTGACCCCTCAATGAACCAAAATCCTTTCTATTAGTCACGGTCCCAACCCATTCAATAATAGGAATGTTCTCATAGTGGATAATGTTGAGGCCTGGACCAGAGGTGTGATTGCGACTCCTTTCCCTTTCACTAATGAAAAATACCTAGACCATGTGATTTCAACATAAAGGCAAGGTAACCTATTACACATTTCTGTGAAGAGGTATATTAGTGGTCATTCTTAGGTTTCTTTACCCAGGTGGATCTCACAGGAGGGAGGGAACCTAAGACAAATTTTGACGGGCCTTTGGGACCACTCAATACCCACGTCCCCATGGTTATAACTATCACTTGCACCTTCACTCATCTACATAGGGGACCTCATCTCCCCCTACTGTTAGTTGTTTGGAAATCCCTCATCCATAGTGTATGTTTTGTTTGAGCTTTAGTTGATCTTATAAGATAGAGTCTTTTTATTTTGATAGGATAGACCTTCTTGACTTAGGATTTCTTCACTTATCAGATACACTTGAAACCACTTATGCATGACCTGAGCATGTAGTGTGTGTGTTTGATTAAGTAGTTTCTTAATTCATCTTTTCTCTTCTTTATCCTTTTTTATTAACTTCTTTCTTAGTGAGATACTTACCATAGGACACTATAGCTCCCCATAGGAGACAATCTCATAGGTTGCAAGGCCTTTGACCTGAGTTCCGCATTAGATGTATTATTCTCTTTTCTTGACGAAATAGGGTCCCCCACCCTAACCCACCCTTAGGTTCTATATCATCTAATTCAGAACCCCCCCTCCCCATTGAGGGGTATTGGAACAATCATGTGATGTATTTAACTCTTTGAAAGTACCAACATTACATGCATCCCATAAATGTGTTTTTTTTGTTTGTTCGTTTGTTCGTGACTTGTGGGACTAACCTATGGCTGAGAAACCGTGACTCAGGGATCGCACCCAGCCTGAGCCACACCAACCCTTAACATGGCTGGATTTTTTGTCCCCGCAGGTTTCGAACCGGTGACTTTAACATCACGGAGTGCCTTAACAACACACTCCATCACCAACTGTCCTACACCTCGGGGACATGCACCCCATACATGTTGAATAAGTCAAATCATGTTCATTTTCTTTCGTAAAGGCAATTCCACGTCACATAATTGAGATTGACAGAGTCATTCAATATAAGTATTGAAAATGTTTTTTTTATTAAATTTGAGTGTGGATTGATTATTAACATGTAATGTAACATAAGGAGAAGATTAATGATTATAAAGAATTTTTCTCAAGTCAATAATAAAGATTGAAAACATTACAACAATATACTCGTTAAGAGCTCAACATGCTACTTATAGGAATTAAACTTGAGTGGAAAGGATAATGATCATTCCTCTCAATCATCCAAAGTAAACCCAATTAACAACTATATATATATATATATATATATATATTCCTTTTATTTCAAAGAATTAGTTAAAATAATTTTATATGATTTAGACAAATTACTATAAAAATGAATATTAAATTCATACATATTTTCTAATAGTATGTGTATTTTAAATTTATTTTTTTCAAATAAAATATAAATTTCATTATTTTTATTTAAAAAAAAAAAATATTTAATGGCTTGAAGTATTATAACTTTATTTATTTATAGTTTTTCAAAATAAAATATAAATTTTGATATTTATATTTTATTTAAAATAATGGTTTGAGTCTTTATTTATGAAAATAAACATGTTAATGGCGCAAGATCCAAAGGCATCTAGTAAGAGTGAAAGTTTGTCCCCTTATGAACCAGTAGAGAATTATTTCAGATGGTGTGGTTTTCCTTTAATAACAATGATGAACCAATGTGCATTCACGAATAACAGTCAATGTTGGTGTTCTCGCTACTAGTTGACAATTGAGTTATGATAAGTTTAAACACCTTCAAAGGAAAAAAAAAAACTATATCTATAATTTTAATATTAATTCTATTTATATGATTAATTGTTTTCAATTAATGTTTTTTACAAGTCTATAATAATATTTACAAACATCTTCTCTTTTGAATAATTCATGTTTTAAATTTACAATCTATATTATATTTATTTTTACATTTAAATGATTTATTTGTTTATTTATCATAGGCCATATCCCAACTTCTTTCATTAAAAAACTTGGTAAAAAATATTATGATATAAAAGCTTTAGTTGAAAAACTTCCTTATTGATATTTGTTTCTTTCCTTTTTGTTTCCTTGACCTAAATTCCTTTTTGTTTCCTTGACCTAAATGTAATTAGGTGCTTAATTATTGTATCACTATTAATTGATTTTCCTTGTCTAATAAATCTATATAATTTGGGTCCACCTCATGATCTAAATAATTTTATTTATGTCTCCTCTTTCGTGTCTCAAAGAAAGTCTTCTTCCATGGAGACCAATGTAAGGGGAATTGCCTCATTATTCATGGTTGAATCATTATCTTTGTTTCCATCTTTGATTCATTGTTCATGGTCGAATCCTTGTCTTTGTTTCTCCTTTAAAATGAAATAATAATATAAAAATCAGAATCATTGTCTCTTTCTTTCCTTTAAAAATGAAATAATAATATAAAATGATGAATCATTGTCTTTCTTTCCTCTTTAGAAATGAAATAATAATATAAAATGATGAAACAATAGTATTAGACACCTCAAAGGTCTTTTCATAGGGAAGGGTCCTTATTTTCCCCTTGATAAGACGTCTGCACATATCTATTATTAAAGCATAGTTTGCATTGAAAGGTGATGTTTTCATAATTTAGAAATTGTATCCAACTTTGATCTCTACTCTTCAACACCTCACCACATACCCATATTATTAAAGCATAGCATAGTTTGCATTGAGTGATGTTTTCATAATTTGTAGAAATTGCAAATCCAACTTGATCTCTATAATTTCCAACACCTCACCATCTATTATTAAAGCATATTTCAGGTGAAAGGGGATATTTTCATAATTAGAAGTCGTTTAATTTTAATCTCTACCTTTAACATTTCTAGTCAATATATATATATTTTAAATCAATTTTATTATATATCGAAAAATATTTATTAGAAATCAACTCAATTATTTATTTATAAAAGCAATGCAATATACTTATCCATTATTGTTGTCATAATCCAACTTTAGTTTTTCAATACAAGTTCCACTCAATCTTAAATTTTACATTTTAGGATTGCAATTTATAATTCATTTGAAATGATAATTTTTTTAAATCATGATCGTTGAAAGATAGAATAAAATGAATTAAAAAATAATGTCAAATGTCATTATAATGGAAAGTAGTTAAATAAAAGAAAATGAATTAAAAAAAAAATAATGACAAAATGTAACTTTGACTTAGAAGAAAATAAATGGAAATATATATATATATATTTACATTGCATTCAAGTAATTAAGAGGTGGGAAACGCACATTAATGAGATGTACACCTTCCCAGAATCCTTTATAATCAGTGTGATAACTTATCATTTATCAATGATTTCTTATTGGAGCATGTCATTTAGTAATTGATCTTTTTCATCGACTTAATTGACCTCTTATAAATAAATTTATGCTAAATAAAATGTAATGAAATCATTAACGACATCAACATATAGATTGAATATTTAAATATAAAGTGATTATGGAAGAACAAAATAACCATTGGCATCCAATATATCATTTGATACATCTCTGCAACTATTTATCATTTGATACATCCTTACGACCATTATTAAGAGGTGGGAAACTATTTATGTTTATGATATACATGAGTATTCAGTGCATTTTTATAATCATGATAACTTATAATTTATGAATGATCTAACAACTAATTTCTCATTAATAATTTCACATTAAATAAAGTTGAATGAAATCTTTAACAACATGAAAAAAAATAGATTGAAGATTTAAATATTAATTGATTATGGAAGAAGAAATTAACTATTGGTGTTTGATATATGATTTGATACTTTTGATTATGAAAGAAAAAATAACTATTGATATCCAATATATCATTTGATGTATCTTTATCACCATTTATTAAGAGGTGGGAAATGCTTTACATTCATGAGATACATGACTATTCAGTTTATCTTTACAACCATGATAACTTATCACCAGAGATGATTTTAAGGATGGAAATTTATTTTAAAATGTAGAAACCTTGGCGAATCTTACTAATCCTTCATATGCCAACTATAAATGATTGACGATATTTTTGTAAAAATATTCAAATTTATAAGTATTTTATATAGTTTTTTTATAAAATTTTGGTGATTTTTAAGGTAAAATAATTTTATCTTATAGAATTTGGGTGAATCATTTTTAAAATAGCAAATCTCGTTTTTGGAAAAACCATGGAAAATTAGCCCATGAGTGAAGTTTAGCCCCTAAAATCATCCCTTGGTAATGATATCTTATTAGAACATGTCATTTAACAATTAATATCCTTCACCAACTTAGTTTATCTCTCATAAATAACTTAACCTTAAATAAAGTTTAATGAAATCACTAACAACATGGACAAAATAGCTTAAGCTTTAGATATTAGATGATTATGGAAGAAGAAAACAACTATTAACATCAAATAAATACATCATTTGATACATCCCTACATCCCTATCACCATTTCTTAAGAGACATGAAACTCTTTACATTCATGAGATGCATCACTATTCAATGTAACTTTACAACCATGATAATTTATCATTTAGCAATGATTTCTTATTAAAACATGTCATTTAACAATCAACCTCTTCCACAAATTTAATTGATTTTTTATAAATAACCTTACATTAAATAAAGTTTAATAAAATCATTAACTATATAAACAAAATAAATCAAAAATTTTAATATTAAATAATTATAGAAAAATAAAATAACAATTTACATTCTATATATCATTTAATACATCTTACTCTCTTTTAAGTTAAGATTTTTTTCCTGGTTGAATTTTCAAATATAAATGTATATGATTGATATTTTAAATTCATGTAAATCCATGCAATTTCATATTCATTGTCTTTTGCACATTGAATATGGGTAAGGTGACAATCTATTATTGCTACAATGGTCCTCCTCCTTTTATGAAGGTAACCTCCCCTTTATCCAATCTCGAATGTTAATGATTAATAAATTCATATGGTTGTTCATATAAAGGTTGTGGGGTTCACATAAGGTTTTAAGAGAGGGCACCTAAGTGGGGTTCACTCTATACAAATAAAAAACAAGTACATCTCATTTTTAGTAGAATAAGATAAATGCTTAGAAAGTTGGCATTTCCTATACCATTGCACCTAGTTGAAAAACTTATAACTCATTCATACCTCATCACTTTTGAAAGGTTTGAGAATGTGAGGTGTTGACTAAGTATGAGGAAGAAATGTGCATTGAACATGTGGGGTCTTATGATCAACCTAGTGACCTAGGAAAATATACCTACCCTATCTTTTTCAATGTACTGTGAACCACTTTATGGATAAGTTAGATCGGTGACAAATAACTTGATCATAATGGGAAGGGGACATAAGGAAACGGTGGTGATAGACACCATGTAAAGTCATTAAAGTTAGAAGAGCACCATGTAAAGTCATTGAAACCTTTTGCACATACTTAATGATTAACGCATATTCTTTCTTTCACATGGAAAAGTTTATATTCTCAAACTATATGTTTTGAAATGAATTAAAAAATATATAATAATATGCACTTTACTAACATCCTTGATAATATTTATCCACGTAGTGGCTAGTTTCTCTTGTTTTGTTTGAATTTAAAAATTAATTTAGGGTAAATTTTTAAATTTTGAATTTTATTTGTATAATAATGAATGATTGCATAATAGGTAATGTAAAATTAATTGTACTTTGAAATGCTTTAAAAAATACACCCACAAATTTTTAATATAAACGTGTGAATTTTTTAATAGAAGCTTTTATCAACTTATCTTGTTTTTCCATAGTTTGACATTAAAATTGCTTTAATGAAGATATCACTGCCTAAGTTGTAGTCCACATGTCATATCAAATCTTTAATACAATTTTCTATCAAGGTATCTTGCTTATTTCACGGTTTGGTATTATATATATATATAATTAATTAATTGATTGTTTGTTTGTTTAAGTAATTTTTGTTAAAATAAATATTCACAAAGTAAAATTTCAAAAACAACAATAAAAAAAAATAACAACTTTACTTCTCATCCACTTATACCCAATTGACCTATTACTTTTTAAACTACAATAATCAATTAACAATATTATATTACCAACACAAATTGTAGTATAAACCTATGAATTTTAACTAAAATCCACTTATACCCAATTGCCCTATTACTTTTTAAACTACAATAATCAATTAACAATATTATATTACCAACACAAATTGTAGTATAAACCTATGAATTTTAACTAAAAGTGCCCATCAAAATATATTCTTGTTAACTACAACACTATATAATTAAACTTGTCCAAATGAAAATACTTTGCTCTTATTTAATTCAAAGAATTTGAACACATCACTTTGTTAACCTTTTGCCATCCAGGTCAAATCAATGATTTCATATGATAATTCACATAGTTTTCTATTGGTGATAACCCATTATGGATTATAAGGAATGTTTTTTAACTTCATTTTCATGCCTTTAAACATTTAAGTTAATGGGTTTTTACTTTTTGGTATTACATTCAATGATAATAATTGTATTAATAATTGTAATGAAAAAAGTGAGGTATATTCTCTAATTTAATATTAGAGAAATTGTAACATCTATTTTATATAACATTTATTCTTATATCTTATATAAAGTTTATCCAATCTAATATATTATACAAAATTAATATATATATATATATCTCGAAAGTATATGATTATTAAAAGAAGATGAATATGAGACAATTTTGTTTGACATTATTTATGGTAGTTTAGTGTGATTTATATTATATTAAATATATATAAAACACCTTAACATAAATTCATATTAATGTTGATTTTTTTTACAATAATTGGGAGATTTATATTGCATTAAAGGTGTGGTTGAAGCATTCCAAGTATAAAATGAGCCTTTTGTAAATAAGACAAAATTTTTGAATCTCCAAAACATTAACAAATCAACTATCTAAGGCATAACTTCTAATCTTCCAAGTTTATAATTGATACAGAGCTTAATAGAATAAACTTTGTAGAAAATTCCAAGTATACAGATAGAAAAACAAAACATTACTTATTAGTAGAAGGTAGATTAACCAAAACCTCATCCTCAATAACTAAGTTTTCTATTGGAACATTCAAGTCTAGAAGAGGAGTTGCATCATGGTGGGTCGAAGAAGCCACCATTAACCGAGACTGTTGACTAAGTGAAGTTGGTGGGAGAGGCCAAAGTTGGAGCACCTCAAATTGAGTTATCAATGCCTCCATCTTGTCCTGCATTTTTCCCAGTATGTTGCGATGATGTGTTAAAGTGTCAACCAGAAAAGATACTATGGAATTCAAAGCATTTATTGAGATTTGAATACTTTGTAGGGTGGCCAATGCATCTGCTTCCAATGCCTCTACATGTTGTCCCCTCCTTGCACTTCCTTCCATTACGGAAAAATGAGAAGAAATGAAAAACACTGATCGATGAGAAGGTTCCTTATGTTGGTGGAAAAAACCACTGAACAAAGAAAGGAAACATCGATAAGTCACTTCTCTTGGATAATGCAAACAATGCCAGAGAAGAATATTAGAAGACCTAGCCAAAAAACTCTCCTTAGAATTCACTTCACTGCAAGGGGTAAAATAACATTGAAATGACATATTGACACACCAAACATCCCAACCATGTCCAATAATGATAACTAAAATTCTTCTCCCCATCATTTTCGCATTCCATCAGCTTGATCGTATCCATCCCAATTCATTCCAAAATGACGCCTTCATGCTACAATTTCTTGTCACCAACCCGAGCTCATAATTTCTCCCTTGGGTGTTGATAAATTCGTGCTACACATTCCTCTATGTATGCAACACTTTTATGACCACCTTTTACCATGATTGATTTTTTTCCTGAGAAGGACAACTACCTTTGCTTGAATCTTGGAAACCAACCAAGGTGTACCTCCCACGTGAAGACATCCCATTGAATATTATCCATACTCCTTCGATTTATCCAAAAGTCCTATCTTTGACATAATTTAGAACACTTAGGGGCCAAAGGACCAATGCCCATATTAAATGTGAACTAGTTGATACGTTTCCAACTACATGAAAGATCCATGCCCACAATAACCCCACAGGCCCCATCATTGTCTAGATAAATGTAACATCCCACTCTTGCGCACTGAGCGAACTTATTCTTTGAGGACACTTGATCGCAAGTGATCCAGATTATTATGCTATTAAAACATTGATTTTGATTATGAGGCATTATGGGTTGATGTCATGTTGTTTTGCTGCATTGACATAGATAGGTGCTATTGACTCGGTTTTACTTAGTGTGCACCTCGAGGATGTAGAGGCATCGATGGAACCCCTTGGACTCTGGATCGAGTCAGGGAGTGAAATATTAGGGTTTGATTGTTTAATATGTGATATTAGTGCATCTGATTAGATGATATGATTATGGATATATTTATGACATGATTCGTTGATGATGCAAGTTGACGATAGCTTTCCGACCAGACTCACATGTGGAGTAGAGGGATCACGCAGGACTACTAGAGATGTTGAGGGAGAAGTGTGGACAACAGCCCTGCCACAGCCTACTAGCACTCCCATCGTGGCTCGAACTGTAGGTTAACGATTACCTAGTTTGAGAGGACCATGATGTCATGAGGGTAGACTATGATAGTCACTCATGATGATTCTAAGGGGCGAGCAATAAGGCAGGGGACTTATTCCTTAGCGGCCCTTAGTCTCCCACAAGTTCACTTGGTGGAGTATTGACTCTAGGAGTTCTTTATGTCTCCCAAGTCATTCAAGAGGCAAGTGGCACCCTTGGAGCACGTGGTGCATCCTGAAGGGCACGTCGCACAAGAAAAATGGAAGGAGGCGAGTGGCACCCTTGGAGCACGTAGTGTGTCCTGAAGGTCACATCGTGCAAGGGAAACAAATGAGGCGAGTGGCAACCTTGGAGCACCTAGTGCGTCCTGAAGGGCACGTCACATTGATAATGATAAATGAATGAACCTAGATGGCCTGAGGATGAATAACGTGATAAGAAATTTTTAAAACAATTTCCCTNCAAGGGAAACAAATGAGGCGAGTGGCAACCTTGGAGCACCTAGTGCGTCCTGAAGGGCACGTCACATTGATAATGATAAATGAATGAACCTAGATGGCCTGAGGATGAATAACGTGATAAGAAATTTTTAAAACAATTTCCCTAATACAATGTCACCCAACACGAAAATTAAAGTCTGAATCTAAATTATACTGGTGGCATAATTTTTCTCTCCTTATATATATATATATATATATATAATGATTATAATGATTATAATCTTCATTAATCTTGTAACAAGAAGGGATTAAGCAATTTAATTGATTCATAAAAATCCGTTGGGATGAAAATTTTAAAAGGGGGAAATAATTGTTTTATTATATTATGATAATTTAAAAAATATATATTTAAAAAGGGAAAAGGAAAAAAGTTAATTTCTACGCCTACCAATTTGAGTTCTAAATGAAAAGGTGAAAGAGAGCAATCTAAAATTATTAGGAAACTAGGAAAAGAGGGAAACACAAGGGGAAAATCAAAAAGTCAAACTTAGTAAGGTATCTAGCATTTAAGAACTTTCTAATTTAAATTGAACTAGCAAATTAACAATGGGGAAAGTCATTAAAACCTGTAAGGGAATTTGGGGACACCTAGGAGCAATGGGGAAAGTCATTAAAACCGATAAGGGAATTTGGGGACACCTAGAGCCGACTTTTAGGTGCGACTCTAGGTGGGTGAGGGAAATAAGGGTAATTAATTAATTAAGGAAATTAGTTTTCAGAGGAATGAAGGGGATGGGTGACACATGTACGTGGAGGATTTTTATGAATTAATTTATTAAACTTTAAATAAATTGGGATTTTGGGAAAGTGGGGACTTCAAAACTCTATATAATGGAGGGATGAGAAGGATGATGGAGGCCTTATGTTTTCTCTAACGTTACGCTGCAGAAATCTATACTTGACTAACTTAGCTTGTGGGAGTTGGGATACCCAGCTCGGTGAGGAGTCGTAGCTCAGGCTTGCGAGGTGAGCTGGGAGTTAGTTGATTCTCTGGTTAGTGTGTGTGGCCCCTTTGTGGCTCGGGGGGCTAAGGGAGAAGAAGAGTACCCCTAGCATTGGTTGGAAGGTACCGGTGAAGTCTCGTCGGTCAGTGAGCAAGAGTTGCACAGAGTGCACGAGACATCAACTTAGAGTCGGGGATCAAGAAATGGTAGACTTTCTTTATTTTTGCATGGTAGATTGTAGTATGATTTATGCTTTAGATATGCATGTCTAATTGGTTAAGGAAATTGATTGTTTTAGCGCTCTAGTTGATGAATGCATTTTTTCCATAGCTTATAGCTCGATGATTGATTGAATCCCATGGCCTTCAATTCCCGGCATGTCTTGACCGCCCTTTGGTGTTTTGATTGTGAAGATAGTGGTTGTTTTTTCCTTTCGTCCCTATCTCATTAGTCCTCGCTTGAGCAGTCGGTCAGGAGCCTGATCTATGGTCGTCGCTTCGTCATTAATAGACCTATGGATCTAAACGCCCTGTTTTTTGGTGCATGGATGATGAGCGAAGGACGATCCTATCAACCGTCTACCTTTGTTGTTGTCCTTGGTTGATTGTTGACTTACGCCTTCTATCAAGACCTCTGCATATGGATTATATTGCGTCCTTGTTGGTTTTTTTCTCTGCGCCTTGACTGATAGAATCCCTGCGATCATTTCAATGACCTTTCCCAATGGATCCTTGTGTTCCTCTTGCTGTTGTCTACATTGTATTGGTATTCTGGCAATGGAAAAACGATTTGATTTCATGTCTACATTTTTGTATTGGTATCCTAGAAATGGAAAAACCTTTTTGTTTGTTATTCCTGTCTGCGTTGTGTTGGTAATCTGGCAATGGAAAAAAATTTGATTTCATGTCTTCATTTTTCTATTGGTATCCTGGAAATGGAAAAATAAAATTGTTTGTTATTGTTGTCTGCGTTGTATTGGTAATCTGGCAATGGAAAAACGATTTGATTTCATGTCTGCATTTTTGTATTGGTATCTTGGAATGGAAAAACATTTTTACTTAATATTCATGTCTGAGATGTTTTTGTATTTACCTCAACGCTTTTTAATGACCAATTTTCGTTGAGCTCTTGTATAGCTTCGAGTTTGCAAATCTTTTATATGATAAAAAATTGCCACTTAAAAACGTGACTAAGTTTGTTGTTTAAATGACCACCCTTGATTTAAAAACGTGATTGTGTTTGTTGTTTAAAGGACCACCATTTTTCCTTAAAAGCGTGATGGAGTTTGTTGTTTAAATGACCACCATTTTTCCACCTAAAAACGTGATTGAATTTTTTGTTTAAAACACCCACGAATTTTCTTTAAATCAATTGCCTGAGCTTGTTGTAAATGCCCACGATTTGGCTATTAAAAATCTTGTCTGAGCTTGCTGTAAATGCCCACGATTTGGCTATTAAAACGCTTGCATGAGCTTGCTATATTTACCCATGATTTTTTCCATTTAGATGTGATTGAGTTTGTTGTAAATGACCATGGATTTGCCCAAAAAGATTGACTGAATTCGCTATTTAAGGAACACGCTTTTGCTAATTAGAAAGATGACTGCATTGTTGGTATGCCCATGATTTTTTCCTTTAATTATGGACTGTGTTTGCGTTGAATGGCCACGAGTTTGCTTAAATGTTGACTACGCCTCTTAACCTGGAAAAGACAATATTTATAGACAACTAACTAGGCGTTCATACTCTTGAGCCTTACCTTTACCTGGCAATGCATCTAGTTGGCATAGTTGGATTGGAATAGCTTTCCTCCCCACTTTTTTTTGCAGTATTAAGTATTTTTATACGATTTTTGCATTTGCCTCGACTATAGTGTTTGGTTCTGAATGACTTAATTAAGATCAGGACCTGTAATTAATTCCTTTTAACATTTATGACAACAAATCTTCTTTACTACAGCTGGCAGTAATCTCCTTTAACATTTATGATAGAAAAATATTATTAAAGACATATGGAAGTAAATCTAATTATAGGTACATGGCCTTAGTTTCTCATTGAATGTATATGGCTTTATGACATTTACACTTCTTAGAAGATTCTTTTAATGTTCATAGACAACTGTCATTTTGGTACGATTAGTGTAGATAGACAACGTGTGGCAATTTAATGAGTTAATAAATGTTCATTGTTGCATTCTACCTTGAGGCAGATAATGTTGTTAATTGACGTCAATTGCTATTTAGATTGAATTTGGGATTAATTTAGATTTTCCCACTTATACCTTATTAATGTTTAAATGATATTGTAATAATGTCTAAATTGTAAATTAGACTTGTGAATCAGATTTGTTTAAGGACTAATGTAGAATCAAAATCTATCAACAAGTAGTAGTATTCGCTACTAAATTTTGATTTGTGGTTAACTCTTATTAGTATATAGTGGTTGTTTAAATTGGTAATTAGACTCTCTAATTTAGAACTGTATATCATGTTAATTTAGGTGGTAAATCAGTGACTTCGTAATCTATACGGGTAAGGTAGATCTGTATTTAATGTTATTTTTGACCAGTTCAGATCAAATGAATGGGTTGGGTTGTTGCGTGGTCATGTAACATCTTGCATCTTCTTGTTAGCGTCAGCCTACGTCCTGTCGACCCATTGCTTAGGGTGTGGGTGTAGTCTCCTTGTCCGTGGGATTGTCTTAGTGCGTCGAATTTTTATAGATTCTTCAGTCCAGATAGGATGTGTTGTGCCAAGGTTTTCCATGCGTCTATCACCTGGGGACAACATGATTCCTGATGAGGGGATTAGGGCATGCCCAGTGGGATAGCGATGAACGAATACTTGGTCGAAGTCAATGCGGGTGGTGGAGTGTTGTCGAGCATGGTAAGTTGCTTGGGCGCATGGTTGGAACACCTTCATGCGTTTGGTTCATGCGCCTTGAGGTTCTAGTCTTGTTTGTCCACGTTGTTGTGTCAGGAACATGAATTTGTCCCTTAGTGGGTAGGAGTGTCTTGATCGCGTCGGGCGGGTAGTCATTCCTCCTTGTTATTCTGCTCATGTTTTGCCCAGTTTACCTTGTGCCTATGTGTGGTGTCATAGTATCCTGTTTCCTGGGCTGCGTGCTTGCATTCATCGTCAGTGGTGTGGTTAAGTTATTGTCATCATCGCCTTCTTTCCTAAAAATAATAAAAATAAATTATGCTTCACTTGGTGTCATAACGATGGGGTCGTTACATATGGTATCAGAGCGGGGTTCAACCCACGACTTGAGATCACTATAGATTTCGTTGATATGATTTGATTATGATGTTTCTAATGAAGTTGACTTGTATTCATGCAGGTAATCATGGTTAGAGGACGCCGTGGAGGAAGACGACGGGGTGCTAGGGGAGGAGGTGCGACGCCTCCAGTAGCATCCATGCTTGAGGGGTCTAACCCCCAGGGAGACCAACAAGTTGTCGGGCAGGAGCAGATAGTGGTGGGTGATTTTGTTGGTATGATGAGGTATTTTCAGCGGATGTCTGAGGCACTGATCAACTGTTTAGACAGAGATGAGGCCAAGGTGTCGGCACCCCCCTACGGGTCCACTGTGCACTCTGGTTGGTACTAGTAGCATTCACCATGAACTCGAGAAGGTCAAATTTCCCGAGTTCTTTGGTGCCCTAGATGACGTGGCCTCCGAGGCATGGTTGGAGAGTATGACGATGTGTTTTTCAATTCGTGACTATACCTCCAACATGAAGGTCTGCTTGACGATATTTCAATTGAAAGGAAGCACTCTTCTATGGTGCAAGATGCTCCTACCGCAACTGAACATGGCCATCGAAGACGTGTCATGGGAACTGTTCGAGGAACGTTTCCAAGAGAGGTACCTATCAGAGGAATTCATTGAGCATCAACTCAACGAGTTCAACGCCTTATGACAGAGCAATCGTACGGTGCCCGAGTACAAGGCTTGTTTTATGGAGTTTCTCTGGTATGCTCTGCATATTAACACGGATAAACTTAAGGTCAACAGGTTTGTGTTTGGCCTTAATGGCAGCATATGTGAAAAGGTTTGGATTTTGATGCCTCAAACCTTACATGATGTCGTCCAGAAGGCCCTCATAGCAGAGGAGGAGCTTATCAGTGGGGGTCAGAGTAGGAATCCAATAAGACCGGCAGGGTAGGTGTCATCTAGTGCACAACAACATCAGACACTAGCCATACATATGCCAGGATATCATGGCTTCCAGAGGGGATCTACTTTCACTACACCTCGACGATCGATGCCTCAGCAACGGACACCTTATCGGGGACCACAGCATGAGTAGAAGCGTCGACTGCAGCAGCAGCAGTTTAGGCCTGTTCAGCAGAACAGACCAAGATTCCAGGTCGATGGGTCATCATATTCTACTTCGGGTACCAGGAGTACTGGATCGAAGAAGGGGTGTTGGACGTGTGGGGAGACACGCTACCAGCTCAACTGCCCTATGGAGAGGACTAGAACATCTGGATTAGTCAAACCCACTACCGTGGGAGATTTGGGCAAGGCCCATCGGATTCATGCAGTGGTGAATAATCGCCAGGCAGAGCACCAGTCAACTGTGCTCGAGACGTCAAGTACCGTCGCTGACTAGACCCTTAGTATTTTGATAGATCTCGGTGCTACTGAGAGTTTCATTTCTAGAGAAGTGCTAAAAATGATTAAGGTAAAGGCAGTTGAACAAGACGAGTTTATCTTTGTAGAGATAGCTTCTGGAGCCAAACAGAAGGTTCGAGGAACAGTTATGGGTTGTATCCTTAACCTGGGAGAGTTTGACATCAGGGCCAACATGTACATCATGATCTTAGGATATTATGACATCGTGATCGGCATGCACTGGTTGGAATCGCATGAGGTGATACTCAACTATAAGATGAAACAGTTGATCTTGGTCAATGATGAGGGATAGAGACGCGTGATTGTAGGACGAAACCAGGGAGTTTCCATGAGGTTCATCTCTTCCTTTCAGCTTCGGAAGAGCATGTGCAAGGGATGTAAGGATTATGTGATCCTTGTGTTAAACGAGAAGGGAGTAGTGGAAGGTCTAGAACACCTTCCTGTGGTGAGAGAGTTTGCAGATGTATTTTTGGAGGAGTTACCTGGGATGTCGCCAGAGAGGGAATTGGAGTTTACTATAGACCTAAAACCGGGGAATGAACCAATAGCGAGAACACCTTATCAGATTTCAACCCCGTAGTTACAGGAGTTGAGAATGCAACTGAAATAATTATTGGACCTGGGACTGATACATCCAAGTGTGTCACCGTGGGGTGCGCCTGTTATTTTCATATGAAAGAAGGATGGTTCGTGGAGGCTCTGCATTGACTATTGTCAGTTGAACAAGGAAACGATCAAGAATCAGTATCCGTTGCCGAGGATTGATGATCTGTTTGATCAAATGAAGGGCACGACGATGTTCTGAAAGATCAACTTGTGATCAGGATACCACCAGTTACGGATTAAGGAGTATTACATCCCTAAGACTACCTTTAAGACAAGGTTTGGACATTACGAGTTTATTGTTTTACCAGTTGGACTGACGAATTCCCCAGGGGTATTCATGAGTTTGATTAACGAGGTGTTTCGCGAGTACTTGGACAATTTCGTCCAAGTATTCATTGACGATAATTTGATTTACTCTCGGACAACGGAGGAGCATGATGAGCACTTACGCTTGGTACTACAGTGTTTGAGAGAGAACATATTGCATGGGAAGTTGTCCAAATTCTCATTTTATAAAGCAAGGATTCACTACTTGGGGCATGTCATCTCCGACGAAGGTATCGTCGTGGATCCAACAAAGGTCAAGGCTATTATGGAATGGCCTACACCGAAGAATGTCCCAGAAATTTGTAGCTTCATGGGTTTAGAATGATACTATCGATGGTTTGTCGAGGGAATTTTGAGGATAGCAAATCCGATCACGAAATTACAGAAGAAAAACAAGAATTTTGTTTGGACCGAGAAATGCACAAAAGTATTTCGGAGGCTCAAGGAGCTGTTGACAACAACAATGATACTAAAAGTCCCTGACATGGACGCAGACTTCTTGGTATGCACTGGTGCATCCAAGGAAGGCTTAGGCGAAGTCTTGATGCAAGATGGTCAAGTGATCACGTACATCTTGAGGAAACTGAGAAGGCATGAGGAGAACTATGCGACACATGATTTGGAGTTGTTAGCCATCATATATGCCTTGAAGGTTTGGAGACACTACCTTGTTGTACGAAAATTTGAACTAAGGACTGACCACTGTGGACTACAACACATATTTACAGAAAGCGACCTGAATGCGCAACAACGACGTTGGTCAAAATTACTTAGCGAGTACGACTTTGAGATTACTTACATAAAAGGAACACTGAATTGAGTGGCAGATGCATTGAGTCGGAGACCACACATCTTTTCAGTGTTGTCTCTTCAGATGAATCTACATGAAAAAATTCTAACTTTATAGCGTGACGATGACTGGTACAAAGAGGTCGAGGGTTTTATCGGAAAAAACACAATGATGGTACCAAGATTTGAAGGATTTACGTTTGACAATGATGGATTATTGAGGCTTAAAAATTGGATTTATGTACCACTGAACAATGATTTGAGGAGTTTGATCCTAAATGAGGCTCATAGAGTAATGTAAATGGCTCACCCAGGAGTCACAAAGATGAGGGTCGACCTTAAACCCTTATTCTTCTGGAAGGGAGTGAAGGTAGATATAGTCAACTATGTGGCCTGATGTCTAGAATGTTAGCAGGTAAAGGATGAACATAGACATCTAGTAGGATTAATGCAACCAAAGGATATTCTGGAATCGAAATGGGAGGTTATTTCGATGGACTTTATTGTTGGATTTCCACTGACGGGAAGGAGACATGACTCGATTTTCATAGTAGTAGAAACTTTGACGAAGAGTGCTCACTTTATTCTTGTGCATACAACGTATTAGGAACCTGACATAGCTAGAGTTTTCATTAATGAGATTGTGAGGCTGCATGGCGTGCCTAAGAGGATTATATCCGATCGTGGATCGGTGTTTACTGGACGATTTTGGATGAGTTTCCAAGAGGCCTTGGGAACCCAACTTAACTTCAGTACTGCGTACCACCCGAAGACTAACGGGAAAACTGAACAAATGAACCAAACCTTGGAGGACATGTTGTGCATGTACGTGATGGACCAATAAAAGCATTGGGAAGAATTTTTTCCACTGGTGGAATTCGCTTATAACAACAGTTACCAAAACACCATTAATATGGCGCCTTTCGAGTTTCTTTATGGGCGACCATGTAAAATGCCTTTGAGTTGGGATCGGCTTGAGGATTGGGTCCTGGTGTGACCATAAGCGATCCAAGAAATGGAAGAGAAAATGCACACAATAAAACAAAGGATTAAAGAAGCGCGGGATCGACAAAAGATTTATGTGGATGCGCACCATGTCGACCGTAGTTATGAGGTTGGTGATTGAGTCTTCTTGAGCGTTAAACCGCATAAGAGATCGATCAAGTTTGGAAAGGGAGCTAAACTCTCTCCTAGGTTTGTGGGACCTTTCGAGATTGTGGAGAGAAAGGGGTCCATGGCCTATCGACTAGCCTTGCCTGATTCTTTGAGGCGTATGCACGATGTTTTTTATGTATCTATTCTGAGACATTATATTAGTGATCCTACACATGTTATTGACATGAGTTCCTTGCAGGTATTGGATGAGGGGGCGCTCATGGATGAGCCAATACACATCCTGGATCATCGTGTTTGACATCTATGACATCAAATAGTAGATCAGGTCAAGGTCCAGTGGGACAACTATAGTCCACACTCGGTGATCTAGGAGGACACATATGATATGTGCCAGCAGTTTCCATTTTTGTTTGATAGATAGACTTATGATACTGTGATACACATTATTCGACACTTATACTATGAAACTTCAGGACGAAGTTTATACCAAGAGGGGGTGTATGTAACATCCCGCTCTTGTGCACTGAGCAAACTTATTCTTTGAGGACACTTTCTCGCAAGTGATCCGGATTATTATGCTATTAAAACATTGATTTTGATTATGAGGCATTATGGGTTGATGTCATGTTGTTTTGCTGCATTGACATAGACAGGTGCTATTGACTCTATTTTACTGAGTGTGTAGGATTTTGGACCTCGAGGATGCAGAGGCATCGATGGAACCCCTTGGACTCGGGATTGAGTTGGGGAGTGAACTATTGGGGTTTGATTGTTTTATATGTCATATTAGTGCATCTAATTAGACGATATGATTATGGATATATTTCTGACATGATTCATTGATGATGCAGGTTGATGATAGCTTGCCGACCAGACTCACATGTGGAGTAGAGGGGTCACGCAGAACTACCAGAGATGTTGACGGAGAGGTGTGGACAACAACCCTTCCACAACCTACTATCACTCCCGTCATGGCTCGAACTGTAGGCTAACGATTACCTAGTTCGAGAGGACAAGGATGATATGAGGGTAGACTGTTGATCTAAAAATGAAGAAGACTTGTATTCTTGAAAATATTTGCAAGTTAATTTTATGTGTTAAAATGCAAATGGATCAACTTTGCAACACAACTTAAATAGGATTTACTCTTTCAAGATGCATATAAACAGTAGCAATGGATCATTTATATTATTTTCTCAAAGTGCTAAAAAATGTGCTTTACAATGCTCAAAATGCCAAATAGACTGCTCCAATGGCTTCAGAACATCGAAAAACCCTAATCGGTCTTTTTCGGCACCTCGTTTGGCCAAAAATTGAAGAAGATAGGCTTCCTGGAAGTCCCCCATTCAAGCTTGTTGTTTCTACATCTACAAAATGCACCCTTGTTGGCTCAACCTAGCCCACACACATTTTAAAGTGTAAAAACTTGGCACCGGGCACAATTGCACAACCGGTCCAAACTGTCGAACGGTTACATGCTAGCCTTTAACTACCAAGGCCCGTGGGCACATGGTCACCACATGACCGTATGCAATACACAACAGGGCTAAAGTTTCAAACCATTTACAAAATTGTAAGGTTAAACTCGCGCGCATACACGTTGGTCACCTATTATATCAAACCACGCGCATTTCAAATGGTTACAACATATATTACGGTGGGTTTAACCGCCTGTAGCACTGGTTGTGTGCAATACACATATATATAGCCATGGGTCGGGGCTTAGCCCTGGCTCGGTTCACGCCCCAACACACATTTTTGCAAATTCAAATATATTACAATGCATATATATGTTAAGTAACATGTGTGGGTGCACCGGTTGGGTGGCCTTTCCCAAAGCTTTACCCTGCTCGTAGGTCACGGGGTCAACTCCTGCCAAGTGCAAAGATTTTAATCCAATAAACAGGTGACACATGGCGGCCATTGATTGGGCCATGTGTCGCCATCCCATTCGCTGCCAACAAACCATGTCACATGCCAACTATCCCAATAGCTTCCTGCCACATGTCATACGACCTGCCACGTCAACATCAGTACGGACTATACAGACAACATCCTTTTTTTTACCTGTTTGTCATTTTGAACAGAATGTGATATCTCTCACTCCCGACGTCCGTTTGAACCCAAATGAATCGTGTTGGGTTCGTAACGATGAGGCCTACGCTCTCGTTTGATTTGAAGTGATTTTGAACACTTTGAATTTTTGAGCGAAATTTGATTCCCTGGATCAC
>SNQJ01S0156219.1:5378-21899 GCA_010110895.2 Picea sitchensis | reverse complement strand
ATATATATATATATACACACAATTTATCTAAGTAATATTTATATAATAGTTCTATTTATCATATATATAATATGTACAAATCACGAGTTTTAATCTAAACTCATGAAAATCGAATGTAAATTGGTTCTTTTAACAACAGTAATAAAGTAAGTGAAAATACTATTTATTTTTTATTTGTTTTCTTGTATGTATACATTCATAAAATCAAATATTAAACTACTTAATTAAACAGAAAGATATAGATAGTGGAAATCATTCTATATGTAAAAACTTCTATAATAAGCAAGAAAACAAAATAAAATAACAGACTAACCTATTGATGCATCCAACGTCTATACAATAGAGAATATCCAACCACCTTTATCCGAGAAGTAAACCTGCAACGAATCTTAAGATTGCTCCGAATAAATGCGAAACTATTTGCTGGAGATTGAGTTTTGATAACAGAGAATATAATGGACACGGTCACAGTGATCTTATGATTTACAAGTAGCTACAATGAGATAAGCCTCGCTATAAGAACTTGTATTTAGACATTCAATAGAAAATTAGAGATAAATCTCCTAATTTAAATTGGATAGATGATCACTGTGTATTATATCTGAAACATAAGATATGGACAGCATGTAATAAAAGAATTATCCCAAGTTATAATAAATCATGAAGACAAAGGCTATCACCATCTATTATCACATTGAAATAAATAGAACCTAAACTAAAACATGATACACAAAAGCTAAAGTTGTAATATGCATTATGTTTCATTCAAGTCTGTGTGTAATTGTCCATACTTCGGTCCCAGGCTGAGATGATCCACTGTTTACAAAATGATAGGTTTATAAAGGCCTCAGGAAAGATAATTGTTTTTGTTCCTGAGATCAAATTTGTTTCAAAAATAAAGGGGGATGCAACCACCCTGATCCTGCTAAATCCTAAGAAAAACTAACAATGGTTCATTTCTATCTATTCAAAATACATCATAGATGTGGCTGGAAGGTCTCAAGAGTGCCTCAAATCATTTTGACATCATGGATCCCTGAATATCCTGGAAGAGAAAGAAAATAGAAAGATTTCAGATACCTTTTCTGTCATTAATTTACACAATTCGAATTGATATAACTGGCTACAGAATCTTACGATTCTGCAGCTAGTTATAATAGTAAATGAAATCTCAAAATAAAACAAACTAATTTAATAATGAAAAATAGCTTATCCAGCAAACCAAATAATCTAACTTAAGAATGAAATCAAACATGTTATTAATCTAAGAGATCATACCTGTAAACATGCAATCAAATCGTATCATGAAACCTTGGAGTTTACAATGGCTGTAGCAGCCTCGACGTTTTTAAATATCACATGACCTGTGGTTTTAATACGTTTTTCTTTCCCCTGGAGGATAGATTCAAGCCTGTGGTTTTCGTTTGTTAAAACATCGATCTTCTCTTTTAAAACCTTAACCTGTGACTGCAGAACTGGGATATCCGTATAATATCTTTCAATCCATGATAAACAAACCTCACACTGTAACTGTGTGGCATTTTCATCAGAACAAACAAGATCATGGACCGGAGAGCCCTCCATACGGATAGTAGATTTATTACAAAGCTTGACACTAGGAAACTCTGGATTGTCTTTCAAATAGGGAGGCAAATTATCAACAAAGTTATAGGGTCGGTCAAGGTGTGGCCCGAATGACAAAGGGTCTTCCTCTGCAAGGAATTTGTCAATTTTAGAGTTTGATCTTTCGTTAACCTCGATCATGCTGATAGCGTTTGCATGAGAATTTGTCCTATTACGAAGACTCTGTGATATCAATCTCCCAACCCTTTTGTTTTTAAAATTGATATCAACACTGCTCTTAAACCTCTTTCCTATAGGTTTCTTTACAATTTTAACACAATCATTTGGATGTGTAATCTATTGACTAGCCTATTGAGTGACCTTGGGATCGATCAAGGGTTCGTTATTAGGGGAAGAGACATAAGTCTGCGGAGGTGAAAGAGATGTCGTCGGGTGAACAAGGGTTTCCTCAACAATGAGTTTATCTACTTCTCCCAATTCAGGGTTACCATAACCATTTCGGGTTATAAATGAATCCCAACAGTCATCCTGTGACTCTAATTGATGTATGAGCAGGATTTTAAATAGGCCGTGATGAAAAAGGCTAGAGTCTGACCTCTATTTCTTATATATTTTCCCCATTTTATAAAGACTCTTGAGTAAGTAATATTGCATATTCAAAGGGAAACCCATAAAAATCATAAGCAGGCGTAAATGGTACAAAAATACAAGCCCTAACCGTCCCTCGCATGTAACAAATTTCTTTACCACAACGCGTAAATCATGCCACCGAGATTTTAAGAATGAAATTGGAATACCTTTATCACAGCTTGTTATTTTTCGAGATGTAAACAACAGGGTCCAAGGGACTTCCTCCACTTTTGCGTTTTTAAACCATTTTTGACCACTCGTTGGCAATCCTGTGGCTTGACTCAGAAACTCCTCGATAACCTCCAGTTGCACATCACCAACTTTCACCCTACAACCATCAAAGGATAAGGCGAATTCTTGGGCAACCTGTAAATTGAAACCCTGAAACTTCCTGATGAAGACGAGCCAACCATTTCTTTCCAAATATTCTCTAGCATCGTTGTGTGAGAGCAGGGTTTGGACATCGTTTGGTTCAATTCTTACGACAGGAGACATACTGGACGGGAGGGTAATCAAACAAACATAGCATACATGTAGGGTTTGTAAAAACGAAACAGAGCCATAACCTCGAGCCCAACAATGAACGATGTAAAGACTAATACGATGGGATAGTTGTTTAATTAAAATGCATGTGAAGAGGTTTGCGAAACCCGAGACCATCCTTGGAGATAATGGAAACCTACAAATTGTATGCCACCTTGCATTCAGTACGAGCTAAGATCGAATCATTAAAACGAGGATAAGTGCACGCATCGTGGGTTTGATTACATAGTTTGGGTAAGTAAAAAATCGAAAAATCAAAGGTTTTGTAAAAGAAATGTAACCAAGGATCAAACCAAAACTATACAAAAAATCAAATGGTGGGGATCTTTTGTTCATAAAACCATCAACTTCTTAAGCATGTTTGGAATTGAAAGGATAAAAAACAAAGAGGGTAATATCTTCATGGCAAGGAATCAAAACTCCATGATAAATTATATAAACAATTTGCCTTTAATGAAAATTTAAAATGGTAATTGCAGTCGCAAGTTTTCATGCTTTCAGTCATGAAAACGAAGCATGAATAGACAATAGGTAAAAGCGACGATTTACAACTGTCGCGCTTTTACCTATTGTCTATTCATGCTTCATTTTCATGACTGAAAGCATGAAAACTTGCGACTGCAATTACCATTTTATTAAAACGCATGTGAAGAGGTTTGCGAAACCCGAGGCCATCCTTGGAGATAATGGCAACCTGCAAATTGTATGCCACCTTGCATTCAGTACGAGCTAGGATCGAATCATTAAAACGAGGATAAGTGCACGCATCGTGGGTTTGATTACATAGTTTGGGTAAGTAAAAAAACGAAAAATCAAAGGTTTTGTAAAAGAAACGTAACCAAGGATCAAACCAAAACTATACAAAAAATCAAATGGTGGGGATCTTATGTTCATAAAACCATCAACTTCTTAAGCATGTTTGGAATTGAAAGGATAAAAAACAAAGAGGGTAATATCTTCATGGCAAGGAATCAAAACTCCATGATAAATTATATAAACAATTTGCCTTTAATGAAMATTTAAAATGGTAATTGCAGTCGCAAGTTTTCATGCTTTTAGTCATGAAAACGAAGCATGAATAGACAATAGGTAAAAGCGACGATTTACAACTGTCGTTTTGAAACTGCTCATGAAGAGTAATGAAATTTCATGACCCTGTGTAAGCAGCTATGTAGATTATTTAATTGATATAATAAAAATAACAATTATATTATTGCTGCCAACACATTCTTGGATTTTCCATGTAATTATCTCCCCTTCTTAGTCTAGTTATATCGTTCTCAATTTGCTTGATGGTTCTGTTCATCTATGCAATTTTAATTCTCTACTTAGTTTCCTATGTCGCCATAGGGTCAACCTTTACATCAGGTATGGTTCCCTTAAAAAATCCTCCTCCCATCGTTTGGTTTTGAGTTGATCGAGGCTTGATTTCTTCATTCTTTCTTGAACTGGAAGCTCCTCGATTATCAATATTTAATCCTCCCAACTGTCTTTGTACTCTTCCTAGTATAATGTCGAGGTCGAAACCTGTTTCAATCATAATTTCTTCCATCTCAATTGCTTTTGTCATTTCCTCCTCCAAGGTATCCATTTGGGATGTTCTAATAGAATATTTTAAATTCGAGGGCATTGCATTCTTATAACAACTGAGAATGACCGGGTCATTTGATATTTTATCTTCTGGAATCTTCCTCAGGGTTTTATTAAAATCTTAGATTAAAATCCTACATTATCTGTTCATTCTTCCCTCAAGCCAATTTGGAACAGAAATCAATGGCGAGAAGTGTATGATAAGAAATTGGAGGGGATAACATAGTCAAGAACATATCTTGAGGGTCATTAAGCGAACAAATTGATCTTGGGTAGCGTTGTATACCATTCAGCACACACTCTTTCTTATAAGGTTTTCATAAACAACCTTACCATGGCATCGTCATACTCAACTACGGTGAAAATCACAAACATCAAGAAGCCAAGTGCAAAATGCCTCTTTGCATCCCGATTGCTCCATCTCTAGAAATTCCTTTAAGGTGCCCTTAGGGAGAACGGGGAGATCATGTTGCTCACCTATAAGAGCAAATTGATCTACTGGGTAACGTTGTATACCATTCATACACTCTTCCTAATAAGGTTTTCATAAACAACCTTACCATGGCATCGTCATACTCAACACGGTGAAAATCACAAACATCAAGAAATAAGTGCAAATGCCTCTTTGCATCGATTGCTCCATCTCTAGAAAATTCCTTTAAGGTGCCCTTAGGGAGAACAGGGAGATCATGTTGCTCACCTATAATATTTAGAGGGGAACTTCTTACCCTCCTTCGATTTTCAAATACTGGGTTTCCTTGATTTCTTGCAACATATCTTCCACCTCCTTGTCTCTCCTCATGATGCTCGTCTCGGGGTTGTTTGTTTCTTTCTACCATGTCTAGAGGGATTCTAGGGATAGGATTTTCACTTCTAAGAATAAATATTTGCTTGCTTTTACTTCTGGTAATGGGTCCCTTGTATTCATCCAGCTTGAATCCTGACCTTGTTCTTGTGCTACTCTAGCTAGCCTTTGATTTCTTCAGTCTTTTCATTCCTCTCTCCTCTGTCTTCAGAGGATTTATATTTCTTCTTCTTGGACTAAGATCTGTTAGGACCTTTCTAACTCTTCTCGATTCCCGACTATTGTTATTACCAGATTGTACAACTGATGTAAACTGCTTTGTTTATTATCCAATCCAATTTCTAAGCGAGGCTGATCAGCCTGGGGAAAATTCATATATTTTTTCAAAAATGTTAGACCAGGTTCCAAATTTCAATTCAATCCCCAGTATAGTCGCAAAAAATGTTGATGCATGAATCCATTGGGACTGAAACGATAACCTCATGAGGATGTAAATCCCCTTGCATTTTTATATAGGTGGTATTCCTCTTTTGATTTTCTTAGAATTTCTAAATATTCGGAACGTGGGACTTGGCAGAAGTTCATCGTGGTAATCAAATAAACATAAATATTGCAATCAAATAAAAGGAAGAAAAAAAATTGTTTTCTTTTTAAAGAAAGTTCCTGAGAGAGGACCAGGAATCACACACTTCACACATTTAAAACAAATAAGCAAAATTTCTTCACATCCATCATAGTTTAAGATAAATATTTCTAATCACATAAAATAAAAAAGAAGATGATCTGCATGCACATGAGAACTTTAACAGAGTGGATACATGGGTAGCTCAATAAAGATAATGATAGATCAACCTCAAATACTATATATTCTGAAAACAGGGTTACAAAGAACAGTTGAGATTGTTCCCAAAGTAGTTCTCTTGAAATTTCTAAAAAAGATATCGTCTGTTACATATTCTTTGAAATTTAAAATGTGTTTGTCTTAAAGAATGGTATTGGGGCTCCTGCAGACCATAAATAAAATAAATACAAGAAATAATCTCTTGGAAGGAAGACGGTGGGCGGTAGAAGAGCAACAAGGCCTGGTAAGAATAAAAGACGAGTTATCAGTCTTCGGTTAAACCTTTCTAGTGAAAGAGGTGGAATAACTGGATGAAGGACTTGATAAAGAAAAAGAAAGACGTGATCAACATAAACTTACTATGATGTTCTCACGTGCTTTCATTTTCTTTCTGATTTCCTTTTATCGTTTTCATCAACGATTACAGGAACCGTCTCAACTGCTTCTTTCCCTTCATTGGTCAGTTTATTGATAGCTTTATTGAACCATTCTTCGATGTAACTTTTCATAGGTGCGACGTTGATTTCATGGTGGATTTTAATGTTGAACAACTCTCCCTCCAAGTCTTGTATATCAAGGGAAATGCCAAGTAATGCTTCTTCAATATCCTGATTTTTTACAGAGTAATCCACTGGCCATTTATCTATGGCATCCTCATCATATTCAATTATACCATAGAAGTTTTCAATTGACAATCCTTTAAAAATCAAGACAAAGTTGTTGAAAACTTCATTAAAATGCATGGAAGCTTTGTTCCTCCACAATGCTTGGTACCAAAAGGTCACAGGGTCAAATTCACAATTCACCTTCTTCCAAATAGACAGTTTAGGAAATTGACAATAATGTGCTATCGCAAAAGTATCTACAACTGGATGAGTTAGGTAACGAAGTCCATGGGTGCCTCAAGTTGACATCCAAAGTGGAGTTAAAAGGGTATATTTTGCATCAAATTGTGTTGAATTCAATTATAATTGTGTGAAATGAATGAAATATTATCATCCCAGGTGTGGAGATGTTGATGATTATACATGTGCAATAGATGAAAAATGGTCTAGTTCACAACCTCATCTTGCATGTTTGTTTGTGGGTGAAAAATTGTAGACATATCAACCTTGTTTCTAGCATGGTATAGAGGGATTCCAAGAAGTTGAAGATGAATTTGGGATTTGTTGAAAACAATGCATGTGGACAACTTAAAATGGATCTAGACATAAGAGAATAAGAGTCTCATTGTGTCCTATATCAAGTTGGTCTTCTTGTAAGGCACAAGGATAAATTCCATGTTTGGGAACTGATCAATAACCACATAGATTACATCATGGTTTTTCCATGTTGTTGGTTGGCTTGGTAGAAATTCTATGGAGATAGGTCCCTATGGGTGCGAAGGAATTTGAAAATGTGTGTACAACCTCTTCTCCCTGTTGGTCATTTTGCAATGATGCAAGCAACACAATCCTTGATATATTTCATCATGCCAATATAGAAGTGAGTATAGTACAAATATTTATATAAGACCACTAAGGTATTATAGATTCCAAATTGCAAGATGAATCGGATTAATGTAACTCCCAAATAATCTTCAATTTGTGCTCAACACTAGACAGAACCAAGGAAAAATAAGTTGACACATTATATAGTAATATGGATGTGGTGTTCCTTAGAGGAAATCCAAATGTATCAATGCAAACATCAAGTACAATTCATATTTTTGTTGTCAATTTAGCATATGAAGTCCACGTGCATTTAAACTAGTCAATAAAGTACTAATTAGTGATTTACTCAAGCATGTTGTTGAAAAATTGGAAGTTCTACATTTTTTCTTGATCATCAATTAGAATTGTTGCAAGCAGGTTACCCACTTCAACTGGTGCATGCTTTGAAATTTTATTTATGTCTGCAAAAAATTCAAATGATTATGGTAAGAACGAATAAAAATGTATTTACCGAAGATGTAATGTCTCCATTGTTTGATAGCTTGGATGTTTTCTTATATCTTTTGGTCGTAAGATGAATAATTTCAAACAACTTCATTAAAGGATTTAAAGTGATATGTTATTGGGTGTATGTGCTGCAAAATAAAATTTGTTAGTGCATATGAGGCATCCATATGGATTTTGAAATGTAGATGAAAGTTAGGTAGGCACAACGATGGAACTAGACATAAGATGTGTCTCTATTGATGTTTGTTTTTGTGCTAGATTCCATTGGAATATTATCTTCTTGTTCTCATGCACGAGGGAATGAAGGGGGTGTGTGGTGTGAGAGAAGATGAAGGAAACGTTTGTAGAAATTTTACAAGCCAAGAAAGCTTCGCGAGTCTATGAGTTTGGTCAAGGTAGGCCAAACTCTAATGATTTGTTCATTCTTTGGATTTATGTTAGGGTGATACCCTAACCTCCCTACTTTAGGACACCTAAGAGTTAGTGAATTAATGTAGGTGGCCAACTTCTTTGAATAATTACCATTATATAGTAGTGTAAAGTTATTTAATTTAAAGGGTCATCTTTATTAAATAAGGCCCATTAGGTAGTTGGTACTCATTAATGACGAGACCACAAGTAGTTAAGGTTTTTCTATTGAGAATTTATTTAAAGAACTAGGAGGCTATGGAATGATTTGTCAAGTATTGTTGTGATTGGAGCTTTTCTTAGTGAAAGGTCACCCCACTTTAAGAGGCAATTGAACAATGATTTCTTTCTTTTGATTATCAAAATACAAGGGTATATTTTGCATATTTCATATTATTTGTCCATGGTATATGGTTTTATACATTTATAATCTTTGTATACTTGGTTTGTGTTTTAATTCTAAGGGTTAAGGAACACTACAAGTGGTGTTAGAGCTCTTTCTTGAGCCAACACGCCTCCAAATTTTAGCAGATTGTTTTTAGGCTACAGACGTGTTATGTTGTTTATAAATAACACACAGATATTTCATTCGATAGGTAAACATGCAGTTAGGGATGAATACAAGTTGTATTGCTTGGTTGGACACCCTCGTAACCTTAGTTGGTACCCCTTTGAGTAGTTCCACATTAGACAACATCTATATACATAATTGCCTTCCATGTACCCTAGGGTATATTGGAATCCTTTTAGGCACACCTAAAATTGACCTTACATAAACCTGCGATCATCTTATTTCTATAGTACATTGAGAAAAACACTTGGGTAAATCACTCTCATGTACCAAGAAATTAAGTAATATGAATAAAGGTGTGGTATATCCTCTTTAGTTAGTGCCATGAAAGATCCAGCTCAGTATTATTCTTGGAAACCCTTTGGTGTATTAGAGAGCTATAGCACTTGATACTCATTTGTCCTTAGGACTCTACAAATCCTAGCCTTTATAGTATAATATTGAAATTCCTACAGCATTGCATCTAGAAGGAATTTGGGAGTTATGTTAGTACGGTAAAACTCAACTGGGAGTAATACTCCCACCAGTGTCAAAAAAAATGTTTAGGTCCTGCCATCACCATTGTAGGATACATATCTCAAAATATTCCTTGTGTTGTGTTGATCATCGTCGAGAAAACCACACATATCCACCCAAATAGGAATCTTCAATAGATAAAAAGATACACCTGCATACCTTCTTTCTGGGTTACTATAGTAATCACATGTCCTTTCATGATCACAATTTGTGGCACCACTTTCCAAAATTGGACATGAACATATTTGATGGTTATGATCCAATAGGTTGGGTTACTCAAATGGAACATTATTTATGTCTCCTTTGTCCTTAGGACCCTACAAAGCCTAGCCTTTATAGTCTAATATTGAAATTCCTACATCATTGCATCTAGAAGGAATTTGGGAGTTATGTTAGTACAGTAAAACTCAACTGGGAGTAATACTCCCACCAGTGTAAAAAAAAACGTTTAGGTATTGCCATCACCATTGTAGGAGACATATCTCAAAATATTCCTTGTGTTTTGTTGATCATGGTGGAGAAAACCACACGGATCCACCCAGATAGGAATCTTCAGCAGATAAAGAGATACACCCTCATACCTTCTTTTTGGGTTACTATAATAATCATATGTCCTTTCATGATCACAATTTGTGGCACCACTTTCCAAAATTGGACATGAACATATTTGATAGTTATGATCCATTAGACCGGGTTGCTCAAATGGAACACTATTTATCTCTCCATGACATCGTTGATTACCTACCAAAGCTTAAAGTGGGGACCTTATATTTATATTTAGAACATTGGAAATGGTGGTAATGGTATAAGAAATCTTATGGAGGCTACATTGCTTAGACCCAGTTTGTGAAGGCCATTTATGCTCATTTTGAAATTGACACCCACTATTTGGGATGACTGACAAAATTACACCAAACAAACATATTTATTGAATTTATTGCAACCTTTGATAAATTGGTAATATGGATAAAGGGCATATCATATTCCCTTTTTAAAGAATGTTTCATCGATGGTCTCAAGGGGGAAATTAGAGCACAAGTCATGATGCACTGCCAAGCCACATGGTTGGAAGCTTGTGAAAGAGCTAAAGAAGTTGAAATGGTGATCAATTCCCAAACCAAAATACCTTCATTCACTACTCGCACTGGCCCTCTTGCAGCAACTACCCCTAGCCCCTCCACTTTTTTGCCAATGAGAATCTAAAAATTGTCTAAAGAAGAAATGGTAGAATTTCAATGCCTCAGACTTTGCCATAATTACGATGAGAGGTATTTCAAAGGGAAAAAAATTGTAAATAGAAAAACGTATTTCAAATAGATGTATCCCCACAAGACCAATCGAAATACATCCCAGTTGAAGACACCCCTGAACCAACATTGGATGACACAACCCCTCCCATGGAAGAAGAAACTACCCTGCAATCTCTTTGTGAGAAACCCCAAATTTCTATCCTTCCCTTATCAGGTTTTTCAACACCTCAAACTTGGAATTTGATTGGTTATATTGAGCACCACAAAGTGATTTTTTTTATTGACAATGGCAGCATTCACAATTTTATTCATAGGAAGTGGTTGAAGAAACTCGTTGGTATGCTTGTGCCATACCTAATTTTCAAATTATTATAGCCAATGGTGGTATGATGAAATTTGGTGGTTGATGTGAAAATGTGAAAATGTGAAACTTCAAATGGGTGAGTATCATCTCAAATGTCACATGTTTTCTAGTGAAATGAGTGGTTGTGATGTAGTTCTTGGGGCATAATGGTTACACACTTTGTGACCGGTCACCATGGTTTCAAGTATTTATACATGAGCTTCACTAAGGACAAGCATAAGCATACCCTTGAGGGGTTTACATATGGTTCCCTTGAAATTATCACCTATCATCATATGGAGAAGTTATTGAAGAAATGTCACTCCAACATTATTCCACAATTCAACACCATACAAGTAGTGGACACCCCCCCCCATAGGATATTCAATTTTATTTGTAGTTGGTCAAGTTTAAACATCAACATGTATTTGAAACACCCCATGGTTTACTACCTTCATGTGGGGATCATGACCACAATATTCCCCTGATTTCAGGTAGTCAACCACTCAATGTGCATCCTTATAGGAACCCTTTTGAATAGAAGCATGAAATAGAAAAGATCATTAAGAATTGTTGGAGGTTGGAGTCATACATACCAGTACTAGCCCTTACTCATCTGATCTACAATAGTAATACTCGGGAAATTAACTAGAGTAGGAAACAACAATACTATCACCAAAATTGAGAGAAAAATGACCATCACTTTATTTAGAATAGGAGACGGGCTGATATAGATGCATGTTATTACATGATGGCTTGAATGGGTCAAGCTATAGCTAGATTCTAACGACTAGTTATCTAGATCTGATCAACTACTTCATTGGGACTTGTACCCAGTTGTTCATGTCCTCCAATAAGCTGAGAGATTGCACCTTCCAAGAATCCAATTGGCTAAGGGAGTGTGCATTCCTTGGGATTCAAGTGGATGTCTATTGGGTTTTCCAATTCCTCCATGTTTAAGCCTGGAAGTGTCCCCACTTTCATCAGAAAATGAGGAAAATGCTTGTTCATGGAAGCTTCACAAAACCATTTAGCGGGAGTAGGAGTTTGTGTTGTGCACCCAACAAGGTAAGAGGTATGTTGTCGATTATGAGTGGTGGTATGGTGAGTGTCAAGTAAGGTGTCTTGTAGAAAGGGAGTCTGGAAAGCAGGGATTAACTCGACATGATGGGAGATAGTGACATTATCTTCTAGCAATGGGGGTTCATAGTGTTTCACACTACTCACATTCACCACATCATGAATTCCTAGTTGGGGTGGAAATTCAAGGCGATAATCATTGTCCGCAATCCGTTGGAGAACAATATAAGGGTCATGGCGGAGAGACTTCGGTTTGTGATGACATTGGGATTTAAAATGTTGTTGTTCCATTTAAAACTAGACGTTATCACTAGGAGTAAAAACCATAGGGGAATAGTGAGCATCATGGAAGGATTTGTAGCACTGTTGGGATTCCTTTAGCGCTTCAGAGACTTGGGCATGTTTGTGTGAGAGTCTACAAAAATGAAAGGGAAGATGTTTGTTCTTTCTGTTGGTGTGGAGTGTTGGTAGGATACAAGGTGAGAGGAAGTTCATAAGGGGCTAAAGGTTGATATCCAAAGCAGGCCTCAAAAGGAGAGATCCCAATAGAAGTATGTACAACACAATTATAACTATGTAGAATGACATGGAGGGTTGTATCATGTTGTTTGGTTTTAGAAAATTGAATGCGAAGAGCATGGACAAGGATACATTTAACTACCTTAGTTTGGCCATCTGTTTGGGGAAGGAAGGTAGTAGAATATTTGAGTTGACAACCTAGTAAATCCCATAATGTTTTCCAGAAGGTTCTGAGAAAGTGAGCATCACGATTAGAGATGATGCTAGTAGGAAGGCCAAAGTGTGTCCAAACATGGTGAAAGAACAAGACTGCGGTTTGGGGAGAAATAGTGGTCTTAGTGCAAGGGTTAAAAAGATCCATCTTAGAGAAACAAAAAAAAAAATAACCCATATAACATCATGTTTGTGTAAGGTCATAAGTGAACCACTAAGGAAATCCATGGAAATAGAGTCCCAAAGGTGGGAAGGCACAAGAAGTGGCTTATACAAACCAAATTCACGATTAGCGAGTTTATGTTGACTACACAAGGTGCAAGCATGAATGGAATGCTTCACTTGACAAGTCATAGAAGGCCAAAAGAAATGTTTCCACAAGTGTTGAACTATTTTCAAAGACCCAAAATGGCCACCATAGAAGGAAGCATGAGCCTCCTTAATGAAATAAAGATGATCTTCAGAAGATGGGACACATAACTTGTTGAGTTTATATAGCCACCCATCTCTAATTGTATAATCCAAAAATTGTGTTTGATTCACCTCAATGGGATGTTGCACAACAACCCATATCTCTACAAAGAAGGTATTAGAAGCATAGAGAGGCTTCTAAGCCTCATAAGCAACACAATACACAACCATGAGTTGAATTAACTACGTAGGGGCCTGGCTCAGAAGATCAACCATCTGATTGGACATGCCCTTCTTGTATTTAATCACCAATTGAAATTGTTGAATGTAAGTGGCCCACTTTAAATGACGTTTGTCCTCTATCTTAATTTGAGAATTGATGAAAAACAATGGATGATGATTTGTGTGGAGTATTATTTCTTTCCCTAGGATGTAATAGTGCCACGGTTTCAATGCTTGGACCAAACTGTAGAGCTTTTTTTCATAAGTGTTATGATTACGTTTGGCATCAAACAATGTCTCTAAATGGTATGCAATAGGGTGTCCTCCTTGTTTAAGAATTGTGCCAATAGCATACTGAGAGGTATCCATCTCGATATTAAAGGGATACTAAAGATCAGGTAAACGAAGTACATGAGAATAACATAGGGAATTTTTGAGAGCCTAAAATTGTTTTGGTTCCAAGGGAGACCACACAAAATGATTCTGGTTGGAAAGTTGATGAAGAGGGAGTGCTAACTGAGAGAAGTGAGCAATGAACCGCTAATAAAAATTAATGCCACCCATAAATATCTTGATCTCCAGAGCTGAGTGAGGTGTTGGCCACTATGCAAGAGCTTGGAATTTAGTGGGATCTAGGATAACACCCTCAACAGAGACAAAAAAACCCAAATATAAAATAAAATATTTCCTAAAAGAAGATTTACAACAATCCCCCTACAGTTTGTGAGTGCGCAATAAGTCTAGACCAATGCACACATGGAGAAAATGATCCTCAAGGTCTTGATAAAGACAAAGATATCATCCAAATAGATCACCACAATTTTTCCCAAATGTTCTCTGAAAATTTCATTGATTAGCCTCATGAAAGTGGCAAGGGTGTTTATAAGACTGAATGGCATCACCATCCATTCATAAAGCCCAAATTTGGTTTTGAAAATTTTCTTCCATGTTTCTGTTGCTTTCATGCGAATCTGATGATACCCTACTGTAAGATCCATTTTGGTAAAGAACTGGGAACCCTTCAAATGATCCAGTAAATCATCAATGCATGGTAGAGGTTAAGGATTCTTGACTGTGGCCTTATTAAGATCCCAATAGTCCATGACTAGACGACATTCTTCATACTCCTTCTTGGGAATGATGAAGGTAGGCGAGGCACAAGGTGAATAATTCAATTAGATGTGGTTGTTATTAAGAAGTTGTTGGAGTTGGCATTCCACTTCCTCATCCTCATGAGTGTTAAATTTTAAATTAAATAAAGTACCAAGGCAAGTGTTTCTCTTCCCTAGGCGCCTAAGGGGGAGAAAGTGCCTAATGTGGGTCCTAGTCAAATTAATTTGTGAGATGCAAATTAAAAGATAACTTTATGACTAAAGTGAGGGTGAGTGAAGAGACACCAAATCTCATCCACCCATCTAATCTAATCTCAACCGTTAGATTAGAAAACCCCTCACCTTCCCTCATGAGATCGATTACAGCAAGAGGGTGCACCCATTCTTGGGTAGTTCAAGCATTCTTGTTGAGAGAACAAGAGAGAACAAGAGAGGGAGGTCGAGTTGGAGAAAACATACAACATTTGCAGGAGGAGAGCATGCATCCCAAGGCAAACAGTAGGCACAGATTTCAAGACAGTAGACAACAATAAATATCAGTCCATACGGTACGGATTTTAAGAGGTCATACAGCAATTAATGTTCATAGTTTTCAAGGGAGACAGTAGCAAGACTTTCTGAGGGTATTGGCACGCATTCCAAGGCTACCATACAGTGTTTTTCAAGCACATAAAACGAGGAGGGTGCTGGGCATGATTTTCTAGGCAAGAAAATCCATACAGTCCGTACAGACCTACACAGAAATCAAGAGGCCGTACTGTCATAAAATCTGGGCACGTTTTTCTAAGGTATTGGCATGTTTTTCAAGATATTGCTCTGTTGGAAATTTTCGTATAGTTGCAGCAGAAATTTAGCACCCAAATCGAGGATAGTCTGTACAGCATTTAATGTCGTAACAGCCATATAGTGGTACGGATTTCTGGTTCAAAAATTGAGAAGAAAATCTACAGGAAGTCCAGATAAGTTTGTAAATTTTCTGAAGATGAATATGCTGTAGAAAAATTTCTCAAAAGCTCAATAATAATGAAAAGCCCTCTCTCACTGGTTTTCCCCTTGTGGGTTTTTCCAGGGTCGAAGTTAGACCGAAAATTCTTGTGTCTAAATTTTTCGAGTTTTGCATACTGCTGATATTTTATTTCTGCATTGAAAACGATGTTCAGAATCCTCATGTTTCAGTTCTGAAGTTTATTTTCTGCTAAGTTTTTTATATGCTGAAACTATGATGAAACTGTGTTGAAACTGGGTTTGGGCATTTAACTTTGGCTGAAAAATCAGCGAGACTGAAACTGGGTTGGGGTCTGAAATTTTAACATGGTATCAGAGCTGAGTTGAAGAGAAGCAGAGTTTTCAGCAGATAGAAAGTTGGGATAGCAGACACTTCATAGGACAGATTTTTGAATTTGTGATTTTCAGTAGAAAGAGGGTCATGGCTACTGGTTTGAGGGTTGAGGATAGACTTGATGGGGCAGCAAATTTTGGTGCTTGGAAGGAGAGGATGATCTTGCTTTTGCAAGAGAACGATTTGTGGGACATTGTGGAGAATACCACTACTCATCCTATTGTGGTACCTACTGATGTTACTCTTCTTGCAGCATATACTAAGAAGAGTATCAAGGCTAAGAAATTTATTCTTGATGCCATCAAGGATCATTTGATTCCTCACTTGACGATGAAGACACATGCCTATGAGATGTGGGAGTCTTTGAATAAACTATACCAGAGTAGAAATGAGAACCGGAAGATGGTTTTGAGGGAAAAACTAAAAAGCATAAAAATGACTAAGGCTGAAAATATGGTCACATACCTTACTAGATTGACACAGGTGAGGGATGAAATTAGAGCTATGGAGGAAGCCATAGCTGACAATGATCTTGTGAGAACAACATTGAATGGTGTTTCCAAACAATGGGTTGTTTTTGTGGAGGTCATTGTTGCTAGGGAGA
>SNQJ01S0156218.1:0-10031 GCA_010110895.2 Picea sitchensis | reverse complement strand
AGGCCCTTTGCTCGAAGAAGCTTCTTCGGCCATCCTTTTCAAATCTATAACTTGATTTGATAGTTTTTGAACGACTTTTTGTAAGTTTTCTAGATCTGAGCTTTCAGGTTGCGTTTTGTTTTGGGCAGGTCTAGGGAGGATTTCGATTTTCTTTTTGGAAGATGAAATAGTCTCTATTTCATTGCTAGTAGTGTCTTTTAAGATGAGGATGTATTTCTCAATTAGGCTGGCCTCTTCGAAGGCCTCTAACAATGTGGCTTTCTTAGATCTCTTTACCCAAATGGTTATACTTTGATGTAAGGCTTTCGTATAATATGCTATGATAAGATTCTCAGCAGGCATCGAATTCGTAGGGATTCGGTTCTTTAGTGTTAAGAATATTTGGTTAAAGTCTTTGATTTTCTCTTTGGGGCTCATTCTTAAACTAGAAAGCTCCATGACTAGAACTTATGGGGACTTTTCGTCTCCAAACTTCTCAAGAAAACAGGATTCAAACTTCTCCCATGACACGATGGTGTGGGGTTGTTGGGAAAAGTACCAGGTAGAGGCATTGCCCTTGAAAGTATAGGGGAACAATCTACAAACTACGTCTTCGTGCTCGACATTACGGAGTCTAATGGCTAACATAAAAATTTTGATGTGATCTTCAGCGATCTGTTTAGAGTCGGGGTCAAATTTAGGGAGCCACTTCTCCGGGTGTTTGGGTAAGGGATGTTGAGGCCCTAGTATGGCTACTGCATATTGGTCGAGCCAGGGTCTAGAAGGATTGTTCTAGTTGGCCATTGGTGTGGGTGGTGTCGAAGGTTGGGATGAGGAACTGCCTTTGTCAGAGGATTCTTCTCTCGAAGAAGAAGGGGATGAAGGAGGTAGTGAGGGTGGTATTCCAGATCCTCCTGCTGCAGGAGTGAGGATTGGATATGTAGGGTTTAAAGTGAGGTTAATGCCTCCAAGTTGTTCTCTGATATCAGAGAAATCTAATGGTTGGTCCAAAGGTCGGTTTGGTTTCCTTAAACAGGAGAAGGCACTGTGTGTTCTTATGAGAGATTGGCGGACAATGTCTTGTACGTCACCACCTATAGGATTTGGAGTTACTGGTTCAACTTTGATCCTTAGGTCGTCGTTTGATGTGGTTGTTGTTTGAGGGACGATGTTGTCGTTTGAATGAATTCTTGTCACTATAGGTGAGTGGTTGGGTGGTGGAGGAGTCTTACGACCGCCTCGTGCCATTAATAATTTCCAAGCCCTCCTTCTAGCGCCATTTGTTGACGGGCGAAATTGACCGCTCATCAACTGGAGGAGTGAATCTGGTCTGGGGTTGTCTAAATAACCCAAGCCGTTTGGATTAATCCACTCCGATAGGTTTATCAGCTTCGTTGGCCGATCTAAGTCCTAGGAAAGTAAAAAAACTAAGCTAAATAAACTAACTAAGTGAAAAAAAATAGTTGTTGCAAACTATATACAAGTCTAATATATATTCACAGTTTGCTAATTAATATTTATGAAATAGTAATTCTACTTATTAAATGTATAGTGTATTGATATATTTATATTTCTATTATATTTACAGTATTCACAAAATGCAGGTTTTGATCGAAATCTGCAAAATCATATATGAATTGACTTATGACAGCGAAGCTAGTGTTTTTTTATTTTTTATAACTTTTATGAACTAGAAATGAAATGGCAGCTATCTAGCTAAGAAATAAAAATAACAATCTGTACTGTGTATCTAAACTACAGAAATTTTTTATATTAATTAAACTATTAAAATGAAACTAGCAAACTGACCTGAAATATCATCTCCTATTCGTCCTATGCATAGAATCTACGTTCGTTGTTTGATGAGGCCAACCCACACCAGATTATCCAATACTTCACGTAAACACGAAGCAAAAACGCTTTGAATGCTAATGAAATAACAAGTAAGATATTGATGCAGGAGCATCGCCAACATTAAGCGAGCCAGCGCGGAAGCGAAGGATAGCTGGACAAGCACCAGCACAAATTTTGAAATTTCCTTGAAGTTGTTGCATGATATTAAATGAAGTCATTAAGAAGTAGCGCACTTGTATAATGTAAACAGACCTTGAGCGATTTTTCTCTCGTCCTTAGTAGGTAGAAGGCATTTAAAGTAGTCAATGCAAGTAGGTAGAATTTAATTCTAGATTAGACAGTTTTAGAGAGCAAGAGGGAAACGGGATATAGACACCCTCATTGTGTATTGTAACATTAGATGAAGATTATGAGCATTGCTGGAGAGAGAAAGAGCATGCAGAGAGCTGTGTAATAACACCTATGTACAAATATTTGGATTAATAGAAAGAGTTGATTCAAATTCATGGTTTGTGTTTGTTCTCTGTGTATTGATGCTGAAAAATATGCTCATGAATGTTTGCTTCCTATTATACTTTTTCTTTATATGTTTTGTATATGATTTCATGTTTGAGTTTGAAGTCTGAAGGGAAATGGGAATGAGTTTCAATTGTTTCTCTATCTGAGCCAGAGGTTCCTACAAGGAGTGCAGTCGAAGTGTCCGCAAGGAGTGCGTTGACAAAGGGGTCAGATAGGGTAGCTTTTGTTCTCGTTCATTCAGAAGTGCAGACAGACACAGGAACCATGCAAGGAGTGCGCAGGCCAAGTTAAACCTCGGAGTTGTGAATCTGAGTAGAACATTTAGAGACTGTTGTTGCAGGTGTGCGCAGAGTCAAAGGTTTTCAACACTTGGAATTGGTTGAAGAGTGCCGCAAGGAGTGCGTGCAAGGGGTTTTCTAGAAGACACAGAAGCATGAAAAAGTTCAGGATAGATAAGGCCTTCGAAATTGGTGAAGACCAACGCAAAGGAAGTCGTGACCGGAAGAATTTGGAAGGCGTCGTAAGTTTGCGTGCAGGTGGACGAGTTCTGCGGAGGAACACTTGGTCATTCACAGAAATCATCAAGGAAGAACGGACGGTCGGTATTCTCCGAGGAGGATTCGCGACATCCTGTGAGCAATCGGATCTCACAAAGGAGCAGGGAAGATACAGTGAAGGTATCGAAGGGTTCAAAGCTCAGGAGGGCAGGACCGTAGATCTGAGTCACAAGGACCATCGGATTTGCACGTGGAATCGTGTATCGGGGTTTCGTAGGGTGAAGTTCCGGAAACACTGCAATGGGAATCACGAAATCGCGAAACGCAATTTCCCGAAAGCCAAAAAATAGTGTGGGCCACAGCGGAATCGGCGAGTGGACAGGTGGCACACTATTTCGGGGATTCGTGGAGAGAAGTCCCGAACCAATTGCATCAAGATTCGTGATATTGCGAACTCCGAAATGTCGATGGAGTGAAGGCGTTGAAAAAGTCAGAACTCGCCCGTGTGTCGGAGTTTCGGCATATCGGGATTCGGGAGTCGGTAAAGCAAGTTGTTCGACACCGCCAGTGCCGAAATCCCGATAGGGAAAATCCCTATAGGAGAGGGAAAGGTCAGCGTTGACTGTATCGGCAGTCAGGGATTAGAGAATCCAATGCTCTACCATAGACCTCGCGAAGTCGCGAAGTCTGATTCCCCGAGTGTGAAAAGGGGATCCCGTGAGAGTTGTTGTGGGTGCAGATTTCCCATTAGGGAAATAGAAGAACCATTTGGAGTTCTTCGGGCCGATAAGGAAGGAAAGATCTTGTGCTAACGTGGACCTTTCAACCTGCGGGTGTAGGAAGTGTGGGCGTCGACATCAGATATTTAGCGACAAACGATCATATTAAGTACCAAAAAATCTGAGTATGACAATTTGTATATAACTGTTCATTGAACAAAGAATATCAACCTTCTAATCATTAAATGTAAACAGATTTATTATTGTATATGAAATGAGAGACATAAAATATGGACACTATTTAAATCCCATCACATCAACCTGTAACAAATTATGATATCTAAAGTAGTCAAAATTTGATTACAAATCGAAATGAGCAAAAACTTGAACAAAAATATGATATATTAAAGCTAAAGCCGTGCAAATATCCACTTTCATTCAAGTCTGAATAATCACCAATCCATAGTTTCAGCTCCCAAGCAGTGATGGTCTTTGTTTACAAAATAATACATTTATAAAGGCCACAGGATCAAAACATTCCTTGTGGAAATTATCAAAGTTGTTCCAAAAATCGTGGGAAATAGAATCTCCCAAATTCCCATTCCTATCTAGAACTAACAGCCTAATCTAAAACCATGTAAAGAAATAGAATGTTCAGAAATGCCACTAGTGATCCAATCTCCTTTAAAATTTGTATGTACCTTTAAATGCACCAGAATACATGATGTCAGATTGCATTTTAATTGTAAAATCAAAAAATTCAAATTTTTATGACTAGCTACAGAATCTCACGATTCTATAGCTAGTTATTATTGTAAACAAAATCGAGTTTTATCCATTCAATCAAAACAGAAATAGATGTGATTTGAGAAAACAAATCCTATATGCTAATTCAAACACAAACAAAATCATTTTAAAATCACTCTTAAAATACCATACCTCGGTTTCAGGGATTCATTTTGATCAAGCTATTTTTGAATTGACAATGGCAGTGGCCGCCTCTACATTTTTGAAAACAACAGAGCCTGTGGTCTTCTGTCTTTTATCATTAGCTTGCAATCTGTCGTTCTCTTTAGTTAGCACATTCACTCGGTCCTCCAAGGACTTGATCCGAGATTGGAGCAAAGGGGCGTCTGTATAATATCGGTCGAGCCACGACTTACATTCATCGCATTGTGGTTGATCAAGCCGTGTATTTACAGGTGAGGAACTTCTTAATTGACCAGTAGGTTCTCTGTCGAGTTTAAGCCCAGGGAAGTTGGGGTCGTCTCTAAGACATAGCGGGAGGTTCGTCACATAGTCATAGGGCTTAACTGAACAAAGTTCGTGCGAGTATGGATGCTCTTCGTTAGAAATCGTTCGATTTCAGAATCGGAATCTTCGCTCAATAGGATTGGTTTTTGGTCTGTGTTTTCTTTAGGTTTGTTATGAGCACACCGTGAGACCCAGCACGCGGCCTTTTACCCTTGCAATTGATATCACTGTTGCTTTTACCCTTTTTCTTTGCAGACCTATTAACATGCTTACCACCATCTTTTGGACATGAGTTAGGCAGGGTGTCGGGTTGGGTAGCCTTCGGGTAGGTTGAGGGTTCAACAGAGGGAAAGAGCGTAGGAGGTGGAATGACAGGCCCAACAAGGGTTTCTGTAACAAAGGATTTGTCAACTTGTCCTATTTCAGGACTGGAAAATCCATTCCTTAACAAGAATGCGTCCCAACAATCGCCATTCAACCTCGACTGATGAACTATAATAATTTTAATTAAACAGTGGTGGAAGAGGCTGGAGTCGTCTTTCTCCCTTTTTAAGTGCTTAGCCATTTTATATAAACTCCTAAGGAGAAAATACGACATATTTAAGGGAAAATCTATGAAACTCATGAGTAGCCGTATGTGGTATAGGAAAACTAGACCGTATCTACCCTCACATGTAACAAACTACTTGATAATAGCCAACAAATCGTGCCATCTAGATTTAAGAGTTGTAATGGGCATACCTTTGTCACAACTGTTGATCTTCCTTGAGGTAAACAGTAGTGGCCAGGGTACTTCGTCAACCTTCAAATTTTTAAACCATTTTTTCCCCTCATCTGGAAGACCAGTGGCTGAGCTAATGAAATTCTCATTCAACTCAAGTTGGAAATCCCCAATTTTGGCCCTGCAGCCATCGAACGTTAGTGCGAATTGTTGGGCAACTGCCAGGTTGAAACCCTCGAACTTCTCAATAAAAACCCTCCATCCATTCATCTTTAGGTCCTCTCGGGCGTTATCAAACAACAATAATGTTTGGACACCGTTGGGTTCGAGTCGCACTACAGGAGCCATAGAAAATAACACAAAATCAACAGGGTATTGGGCGATAAGGTTTGAAAGGGTAGACACAGAACCATTTTCCCGAAGCTTCCCCAACACAATGCAAAGGCAACCCGAAATGCAGGGGTAGAGCGTTAATGCTATACGTGCAAGGATAGTGGAGTAAATTGTGACCATGCAAGAATATCATGTCGGGTTGTACAATCAATGGCGCCTTAGTGTAATGGTACATTCAAATCACAACAGTGCATATCCAAAAGAATTTTAATCAACACGTCAAATGAATTATCACATAACCACTATTTGACCCAAAATTCAATATGTTCAATCAAACCATTGCATCGAAGTTTATGTAAATTGACACCATAATAGTCAAATGCATAAATATTTGGTGTTTCGATAAATATGTGACCAGTGATGTGTTTGAGGTCAAAGAGTTATAACCATATAAACAAGTAGGTTCATGATAAATCGAATGATCAATTTGATGTAATCAACATGAGTTCCAACTGTGGGTTTTCACGCTTGTAGTCGTGAAAATGAAAACGAAAAGAAGGTATGCAAAAAGCAAAGAATAATGGTGTTGTTTAAAAAGTTGCGATGAGTAATGAGGGTTCAAAAACCTTGTGTAGGCATGTTGTTAAGAAAAATATAGAGATTAATATGGATGTCAACAATATCTAACTGCTCAGAGCAAGCATGCATGTATAGCTCAAGACAAGCTCTGCCATTCAGCCATTGCTACAAAGCTCTGCTCAGTAACCTCAAAACCACTCTCGCCAAACATTTGTTTCCTTACAAATGAGCATTCCTGAAAATCTTGAAAGTCCATGCAGTAATACACAGAAAGAAAAGCAAAAAGATGACTTTATTATCAAAAATACCAGTTCAGGAATGTACGAAAAAGACCTGTTCGAGGATTGGAACACTGAGCAGACTACAGAGGGAACACTTGGGAGAGTTACAGAAACAGAGAAGCTGAGTGACAAAACCAACCGTAAGATTGCATGTCGATCCAACATTTGTACCATCAATACCCTTGAACATGACACTAAGCTATGTTATGATAAGGAAATAAATGATTGAGAGGATCAATGTGTACAAGCAATAATGGGAATATAATAATATAAAATGAATGTGTGTGTAAGATTGCATGCTGAGGGAGAATTTGTACCATCTGTCAACTAAAAATCACTACCCTAGACTTAGGTAGTGGCACCCACAAAGAAGTTCGAGTAGGAGTTCGATTAGGTTACATGAACTCTTTATTTTGTTCAAAGGTCAAGGTATTGAGTGAAAATTGTTGAAGTTTTTAAGAAACTAAAGTTAGGCTAGAGAGGTTTTGGATTATGATAGCTCGTTGTTGGCTAAATCTAGAAGATATAGAGTTGAATAAGTGATTTGAACTAAACCAGAGAAAATGGAATCCATCGCATGGTGTTGAAAAAGAGAAGCTCAACTAAACTAAGCAACAACTAGTACTGCAAATTCAAATTGAACTAGAAGCTAGAAGGGGGGCTTTGATTTTTTTAGTTATTGAACAAGCTACCGCAAGTGATGAATTATGAAAGGTTGGACTGGAAGGTCTGTATATTTACAATTTTTGTGATAGCATAGAGCATCTAAAGTACTATAAAAAACTTTATTAAATGAAATTTTATTTGCCAATTTCACACATGCACTGAACTATTGAGAGTTGAGAAGATGTTAATATCATTGTCCCTACATACACTAAAAAACATTACAGTAGAGCCATACATTGGACTCTATTCAAGGCTCAGGATATTGAATTCATATTGTTGAAGTATTTAAGCAACTGAAGTTAGGTTAGAGAGGTTTTGGATTAAGTCAACTCATTATTAGATCTGATGAAGCTCCCTAGCCTATTTAACACAATACAAATCCAATTGTGTTATCATCTATCTATTGGATATTAGAAAGGAAAATATGTAGAGTTGTTGCCTACTATTCTTGAAGCATGTCACAACCCATTTTCTTGGAAGATCCATTCATTTATCCACTATAACTAATTGCTTAAGGTGTTATGTGCAAAAAGTAACCTCATGTGTTGTATTACACTAAGGTTGTTGTTTGAGCAGGCATTTATCTATGATTGAAACTATTATATATGAGCATCCATCTATTGTTGTTTGTTTTGGAAGGAAGAGGCCAAGTTTGTTAGTGAGGCATTATCCTTGTTCATTGCTATAATCGTTTTCCATATACATCAAATTTCATCATTTTGTTTCGAGGAAAAACCTTGCGAAAAAACCTATGAGTACTTCCCCATGATACGTGGATGGTAAACGGGGTAAATTGTCGGCCCTAATTACAGAGCCTAACCTTGAGGGGATAGAGAGAGTCAAACTCATGACCTCCTCAACTTCGGGGGAGAGATATCATGTATGGCTCATAACAACTTGAGATAACCCTCAAAGCTTCCTCGAAGTCCATCATTATAAGTGTTGAGTGCACAATTAATCATGGACTTGAAGTTTTCAAACTCCTTGAACTAAGTGGTTGATCCGAAATCGGATCCAGAATCCTGACAGGGCTTGAAAAATGCTCAAAAATGAAAGTGCTCGGAATGCGATGAAACCTATGCCATTGAGTCTGTCTCATCTTCCTGATTCCGATGGTATATTTACTTTGTCAAACGGGCTCCGTATGGAGAAGATATCGCATTCTGTCCGAAAAGTCAAACAGGCAAAAAAAATTGCTGACTATGCAGTCCGTACAGTCCATACAGATGTTGACGTGGCATGTCCGTACCCTGACGTGGCATGTACGTACACTGATGTGGCAGGTCCATACAGGCAACACATGGCAGCTCCAGGAGACGACACGTAGCAGGCAGATTTGGACATTTGGGCATACAGCTGGACCTATCCCGAGGTGACACGTGTCACCACTGAAAGGGTGACACGTGGCATGGGTGACATCAGCAATTGACGTGGCAGAATGATGGGACAGTACGGGTTGATGTGGCAGAAGTGATGTGGCAGAGATGAGTTGTCAGATTTCGCCGAATCACATTGTGACACGTGGCACATATTGGTTGGTTTTTAAGGTGCCATGTGGCCCAATCATGGGCTGACACGTGGCACCCCTTTATTGGCTATGGTTTATTGGTTCAAAATTTTGGCATCCGTGGGGTTCAACCCCCGGACCTCTCCTCCACCCAGCACCTTCGCAAAGTCTGTCTGACCAACGGACTATCGTTAATGCCTTGTTATATGTATGTTCCGAATTATATTTGAGATGGAATGTTGGTATGGTTTGGGCCATGACCGGGATAGGGCTTAGCCCCAGCCCTTGGTCGCGTGCCATATAATATAACCATCATTTTAATATAGAGCGCGGCACGTGGGGGCGGTTATACAATGGTCAAGTCGTGGCCCTATGCGAACACCAAATGACCGAGAGCCAGCGCGAAAAGGGGGCTAGCGCATGGCGCATGGCCACATGGCCCCCCATATGACCAGGAATAAAGGGCGCACGTCAATGAAGGGGGATAGCATGCATGTATTAGTTATAAAGTGGTTTTATAACCAAGTTTTGGGTTTTTAATTGTAATTAAGGCTATTTTTAATGTATTTTCTCCATTTTTGGGAGTTATTGGGTAGTTTTGGAGCCTAAATTTTGGGAGGAAGTTGGAGATGAGCAACCAACTTCCCAGTTATATAACCAAGGCCTGTTTGAGGCCATAGGGGGCATTCAGAGCAGAATGATGCTGAGGAGAAGCCAAGCCAAAGCCATTTTTAGGCAGAGAAGCTTTTGAGGAGGAGACACTGTCGGACCATTTCTGGGAGCTCCGGACGTCTGTTTTGCGTGTCGTTTTATTTGCATGGTTCTAGAGATATGGAAGAACATGACCATATCACTCTTGTATCCATTTGGCATTGCAGCGATGTACTTTTGATCATTTGAACAGAAATAAAGAAGCCTCCCCCACAGAGAAAAAAAGGCCCGGAGACGTAGGCAAAGTTGTGCCGAACTCCGTTATCAATCTGCGTGTTATGGTTTGTTGTTTATTCATTTATTTCAGATCTACAAATGTATATATGGATGTCATAATTCCTCTTCTTTCCTCATTCCTTCACTAAGTTTCTCAAATGGTTAATTAATGCATGCAAAATTAAAACTCAACCA
>SNQJ01S0156217.1:16183-31129 GCA_010110895.2 Picea sitchensis | reverse complement strand
TAAAAGTGATAACAAAATCTATGTAAATGCAGGAAACAAAGGATTTGTACAATTACCAAATGAATAAATTATAATTTGGGATAAATGTGCAAATACAAAAATGGGTGGATTGGTGCAAGTGGCGTGGAGAACTGGTGGAGGGTGGGGGCCCCATAGGTGGGTTTTTGTATGAGGGAAATGAATGGAAGGGAATTTGCGGATGGTCAAACTGATTGTGGATGAAATGGAGGGTTAATGATACTGCGGAGGTGCAGTCAAACATGAACTGAGATGAGAGAACCTAGGAATCCATGTGGGAAGGCTAGAAAAATGAGGAGAACGATTATGTGGGTTATTCTTAGAAATGCGTAAGACTATCGAGACTCCCATCCCTAAGGGTTAAAGAAACATGAGTGTCAAAGTGCCAAAGGGGACTACAATTGGGAAAACTCATGTAGGTGAGAATGCTACTGGGTGACAGTACTGAAATGTAGTGGAGGTGATAGTAATCTAGAGCCGGATGGGAGGAGCCTAGAGGATAATGTTGGAGGGTGTGACTGGGAGATGAAATTGATATTCAGAGGGAATTATTACATGCCAATGTCGATCATTTCCTGAAGGGGATACATTGATGCATGATGACCAAGGACCTGCACACATGGAAAATGAATACCTGACGTGAATAATATCTGAAGATAAATAACATATAACAGTTATTCAATACTTGTGAATATGAGCATGCATACCTGGGCGTGATGTGAGAAAAATGCTCCCCCAGGGCCGAGGATGGATGGTGACGAATGTGACTATGTAGGTGGCGGGATCTTGATCCCGTGGCTGAAGACAGATCAGAAAACAAAGGCATTGAGCTCCTATAGTTGAGCATGGAAGTTTGGAAAAAGGGACTATATATAGTTGTAGGGCCCATAATGCCACCTCATTTGTAACTGCTGCCATAGTGAGTGGATGAGATATTTTTGAGGAGAATTGTATGTTCTGAGAGATTGAACCAGCCAAACCAGGATTAGTGAGCACATGGTTAGTGATCATATCTTCCTACATAGTAATTAGGATTTCTATTTTGGGTAGGGCCGTATGAATGGTCCTATAGAGAGAGTTTGTGAGGGTGGCCCCCCTAGTGCGTGGGCGATCGAAGGATTCTCGTGCTTAGGTGTACATATGTAATAGGGACAACCACACACGGGAGTGCCTGTATGGGGAAAACAAGCGTGCATTGGATGCGCTCCTGTTCAAATTACAGTTTCACACTCGTGCACAACTATTTCTCTAACAGTTGTGCATGTGTGTGCAACTGTGTAGCGAAAAGGCATGCAAGAATGTGTGCTTGTGTGTGCGACAGGGGCACCTGAATGCACCCATGTGTATTCAAAAATTGTGCATGGATGTGCAATTGTGTAAAGAATAGGTGTGCACATGTGCACGCCTGTGAGGAAAACAACCGCGCACATGAGGCAAATATGAGGGGTGTAAAAACTTGTCTTTTTTGAGATGTTGGCATTTTTATGGTTTGTCATGTCTGATCAAGTATTGTGTATTTGGATGCAGGTGACCGGTTCAGGATAATAGTCCACTGGAGGGAGAAGGATTGGGCGCACCTTAGGGAGGCGGTGAGGGATGAGGAGCTAGGGGTATGGGGACCTTTGGAAGCCTATGGGTTGCTAAATTTATTTGACTACTTACTATTTTGGGCACCGTAGTTTTTGATATCTATGTGGAGCATTGATCTATAGTGCTTCATTTTTTAGGGGGAGCATCTCACATTATCTGCGACAGAGGATGTTTATTTCTTGATTGGGCTCCCTTTTTGGGGAAGAGTTGTACCTGTTGATCTTTTGTTTCCAGGGGATGGACAGTTGGCTGACTTGGCATGGATGTATTGTACCAAGAAGGACTTTATGTCAGGACTAGTGGTGCGGATTGGGGTGATGGACACCCTTGTGCATCATTGCATTGCAATGATGATTGTGAGGGTATATGGATCCCTAGCTACTCATTGTATTAGTGGAGGTCAGCTGAGGATCATCTAGAGGGCACTGGGTGGAGAGAATGTTGCCTGGGGGTTGATGCTACATGCAAAGATGATGGGTCATCTCAACATGTGTCGAGTTGCAGACTCAATGGATTTTTCCTTTGGGTCGATCTTGGTGGCCTGGTTCTTGGAGAGGGTGTCTATGTTGTGCTCGAGAGTTTTGTTGGATGCACCTGGTGTACGGGAGATAGAATTGATGCGACGCGCATAGATATTGGTTCAACATGGGGGTGGGGAGGGTGTCCCTTACTTTACGAATGAGCTAGCATGTGTGTGGAATCATATGCCACAGATCATCCTGGGATATCTGTATGGCGGGAGATGGACTATCATCGGGATCCTGACATGGTCTTACCTCTTGGAGAGGTGTGGGACCCTCTAGGTATGTTGATGTATTTGATGTTTTGTGTTTTGGATAGTATAGCATATGTTTTTATGTATGGATGGACGTTGATGTTATCATTTTTTTGTTCTGTCTGCAGATGTGGTGCCACATGGACAAGAGGTAGAGTTGGTCAGAACATCAGCTCATCAGAGGATTAAGAGACCGCCATGGGGAGAGGCGTCGAAGGGAAGAGGCTAGTGCGAGGCCAACTGATGTTGATAGAGATGGTAGGAGGTGTCGATATGATGACCCTAGTGCAAGGCCTTCACATGTTCCTCTGGAAGAGGTTAGAGGAGTGCTAGAGGACTTTCACTGTCGATTGGAGGAGGTGCTACAGGGAGTGCCTGAGGGCATGTGGAAAAAGATCCAGGACGAGGGAGTCTTGGAGCAGTGTGTGGGACTTTCGGTGGAGTTGCAGACCCTGATCCATAGAGAAGTTGTAGTGGGGGAAACGATGATTGGGCGATGGCCCCTAGTACTTGGAGGACCGCCGACTGGTGGGGCACCTCGTCCAGAGAGAGGACTAGGTGGTGGTGCACTTAGAGGCACTGTGAGTTCTTTTGATATGTATATATGTTTGTATTTATATAGGATTCCAAGCCCATTTTGTATAGGGTGGTGTGACACCTAATTTGTACCTATAGGGATGAGGTGGTTCACCTGCCTATGGGTGATGTACATGTTGTACTATTTTTTTTGAACATTTATGGCACATTGATCGATATATATATATATATATATATATATGTAGGTATGTATGTATGTATGTATACATTTTTGGGACCTTTGTTGAGTTCACATGTGATGATGTTTTATGGTTATTTTTATTATGTATAATCTATATGATGTGATAGACTTTGATAGTTTATGTATGTGTAATGATGTCTTGATGTGGTAAATTCCAATCTAAAACTAGGTTAGCCACATTATATTCTATTTGATTGAATTGTCGTGGAATATCTGTAAATGTAATTGAATAAAAATGTCGAGATAAAGGTATAACTTGAAGGTATTTGCGAAAGAGGAATGGATTGTGGACACAGTACACATTGTTGATCTGTAGGATGATGAGCTATGAATCTAATAGGATGCTAAGGTGGAAAATATGGTGGTGATTGGCCTCGGTAAGGAGGGCGATGTCGGTTGTGTATTATTCTTGGTTGTTGGTTGTTGAGCCCAAACATATGTCCCTAGAGTGGAGCAGTTCATGTGAGGGGGAGTAGAGGGCCCAAGTGACCAAAGTGAGATTATGTGTCCATCGGCTAGCCCCGTCAGCATAATCGATGTGGGAGGATGATGGAGGAGTCATATTTCAATAACAAAAAAGGTAGATCCAAAATAAGACATGGGGAAAAAAAGACTAAAAAACTCTATAAATGTGTAAAAAAGGAAAAATCCTAGTGTAGAGTGGCTACGCCTAAGCGTAAATTTGTTTTAGGTATAATCCGTTGATGGGTTCTTTCAAAGAATGGTCTTTGGGGGAGCCCAGGATGTAGGCGCCTTTCATGAGGCAATGTTGGATGATACAATGTCCATGCCATAAGGACTCGAATTTGTCATGGTCGAGGGTATCGTGAGTGATGTCGTAGGCAAGGATGAGGTCTCCTTCGTTGAGTGAGCAAAGTTTGACGTGGAATTCAATGGTGGCCTTTGACCATTTTTTGGTTTCCTCATTATTCTGTAATGAAGACCGATAGTCTTCATCCAGTGACTCTAAGTTCAACAAGAATTTCTCCATTGGACCAATGTCAGGTAAAATCTTGATGGAAGTGTGTAAAGTGGGAATTTCCCACTCAATGGGGAGAGTGGATTTGACCCCATGGACAAGATGGAATGGTGTAAAACTAGTGGAAGTTTTAACTGTCGTGCGATAAGACCATAGCATTGAAAACAACATATGGTGCGAGTTGGTATTATGTTTGTTGACAATATGATGCAACATGGTTTGAAGGACCTTGTTGACCATATCTACTTGTATGTTGGACTGAGGGTAGTAGGGGGAGGTGAACTCGTGAAATAAGCCTAACTTTGAGGAAATTTTGACGAAGAGATCATTCTCAAAGTGTTTTCCATGATCAGAGACCAGTTGTAATGATTCTCCAAAGTGGGAAATGATGTGATTAAAGAAAAAATGCATTGCCATGTTAACGGTGTTGTTCAAGGTGGGCATGGATTCAGTCCACTTGGTGAAGTTATCAACTTCCACGATAATGTACTTGTGTTAATTGTTGGATGGAAGGTTTCAAATCATGAAGTCAATGCCCCATTTGCAAAAGGGGACAACAATGATGACTAGGTGTAGAAGAGCGGGTGGCGCTCATGATTTGTGGGCATAAAGCTGGAATTTGTCACATCATTTCACATCGTGGATACAGTCGTGAAACAATGTGGAACAGAAGTAGCTTGCGCGAATCATTTTCTTGGCAATGGACATCCCTGAGAGGTGATCACCGCAAGCACCACTGTGGCAATAATTCATAACTCTGTCAGCTTTCTCAATGGTCAAACATCGATGGACTATGGTGTTGACCCTGCAGTGATATAAGATGTCACCGATAAGGAGATATCAAGTGTTATAACCCTAAATTGTACCAAACATGCATACCTAGAATTAGGCCATATAACTTGCTATCTTTTCCAAGCCATCACTAAACAAGACTTTCAAAAAACCATTTCTTTGAAGATGTACACGCCATGCACCACTATTTCCCATGTACACACGCCTGATGACCTACTACAACCTACGTACACTCACAAAATATAATGAAAAGTGGAAAATTGCATAGGATACTGGTTTCTGGGTTGTTAATTAACCATTTGACTTCCCATAGCTAGTCACCTCAACCATTACTATCCTATTTGGCCTATAAAAGAAGGGGTTGGGCTCTGATTGCAAAGGGAAGCACGAGATCAATGAAACTATGCCCATTTTATCAATCTCCCTTTGCCCCAATTGCAAATCCCTTACCATTTCCCTAAGAGAGAACTGAAGAGGAGAAGAAGACATGGAAGTAGTTGGTGCATGGTGAAGAGGAGCACAGGACCAAGTTTGAGGAGCAGTGTTAGTCTCATGTTGTAAGTGACTTTTGTGAGATTAATATAAAGAAGTAATTTTTCCATCTCACCAAATGATGTCTTAAACTTATATGATTTGTTTACATTTATTGTTTATGATGTCTAACCCACTAATCCATATGTACAATGCATTCTTGTAGTTTCTTGTTTGTCTTTTGATGAATGTAGGTCAGCTTTGGGAGGAGATTTGTAGTCAGGAAACAACCAAGCGCAAAGGGATCAACACTGGACGCAGAGTTTAAGGTAGGCCTATTGGATCCCTCTCTCTTGTATTTTATGTATGATTGTGGGGTAATGTTGGGATAGTGATAAAAGGTAGGAGACTTTAGACGGTTAGCTATGCCTACACTTTAGACCCTTTCTGTAGTCCGTAGAGGGGTTTTCCTGCTATAGAATAATTGGTGACCATACTGGGGAAGCCTCTAGGGTCTTTTGGGATATTTATTTTTGGGTGCTTTAAATCAGTTTATTGACTTCTTTCTGAGTTTATGAAAGATTTTGTGTCTTTAAGGGATGTTGGTCTTCCATACCAGTACTCCCTGCCTGTGCTGGACTGTTGTTTTTTCATTTTTTATTTTTTTGAGGAGTTACAAAGGTGTATGCAGCCTGTAGTGGGCTTGCATGTGTGCATACATGCTCTGCCCTTGGACAACCCACGTACATATGCTGGTTGTTGAAGTGTCAGTAGTGTGCCTATTGAGAAAATGTTTCTAAAAAGAAGAGGTAGTCATCCTCTNAGGTGTATGCAGCCTGTAGTGGGCTTGCATGTGTGCATACATGCTCTGCCCTTGGACAACCCACGTACATATGCTGGTTGTTGAAGTGTCAGTAGTGTGCCTATTGAGAAAATGTTTCTAAAAAGAAGAGGTAGTCATCCTCTTTCCTGTCAGGATTCACACTCCTTAGGGGTTTTCTTGATCTAGTATTGGTCTCTGTTATAGCAGTCTATAGCCTAGGTCTGACTTCAGTTTAGCTTTCTTTTGACCAAATATTTCTTGTGTTTTCTTTAAATAGGGTTTTTAGACAAGTTGGTGAGTTTGCTTTGATCTGCCTGCTTGGTATTGTCAATGACTCCTTGCGATATGTGATTGGGCCATAAGCCATTTCTTGGTCCTGTCTTGTTGTCATTTTTCCCTTTTTTTCCTTGGAAGAAAAGAAAAGAATTCATTTTCAAATTTCTTGTTTTGAAGCATAAAACAATAAAAAAATGTTTCATTTCTTTGTTTGGTAAAGTAGTTTAGGTTACGTTGCTTCATTTGCCAAGGAAAAAGAAAGTCTTCTTAAGTTCTTTACTTGAATTCTTAAAGACATTAAGTAGCTCATAGTCGAGAAAAGTATTTTTTTGAGTCTTTCTTTTCAAAGATCTGAGAAAAGTAGTTACGAAAAGTTTGGTGAAAGAGTTTCAATTGGAAAATCTTTATTTGTGAAGAAAGAAGTACTTTTGTTTCTAGTGTCATATTATGCTCTTCTCTTTCATCTCTTAAAGAAAATCACTAGTTTCACTTTCATTCCTTTTTTACTTAAGACAACCACTATAATTAATGCCCAATTAAAATTTATTAGACTTTATGTTTGAAGTGTTCATCAATTTAGTCTAGGCTAGAGCCTTGATTTAGGATTGAGAGGAAACTCTTTAAGGCTACAAAAACAAACATAAGAGTCTGAGCTAGGGAGTTCTTGAAATTTTAGTAACTGTGAAATTTATCTGGGAACCCCCTCTAACAAAGGGTTTAAACACGAGGTTGCATGTGGAAAGTTATATGAGATAACCCCTCCAAATCTATACCAAGCATAGTGGGGAATGCATATAGAGGGCTTATCTTCAGATTCCGTTGATTGCATTTGCCACAGAGCTTAGTGGGTCTTGAATCCATTCGAGGTCCTTAGTTGTCTTATAGAAAACTTGATTTTGATACCATTGATAGGTTTTAGGCTTGATACCCTTCTCATTGCGGTCCACCCGACTGTCGATTGTACCTGCCTAGTGAATGTTAGTGCACTGGCAACCTAGTTGCCTTTATCTTAGTGACTTACATAGGTGATTGCGGGGGTATACCACGGTACCTAGGGTAGAATTCGGGCCACGCTTTGAGGAGTATACCTAGAGGGTGCTTCCATAGTTGAGTTTCACTTGCATCGGTAAGTTGCTCTAGTGTTGGCAGTTGTAACTGTTCTTCCAACTAGCTATTGATCTGCTTGTCTTACCTCATAGGAAATTTTTCTAGTGTGTGATTGTTTTTTAAACGATTATAGAAATTTATAGCGTGTCCTTGATCTTCTCACATGGTGGAGGATCAGGAGCTCCACCACTCAAAAAGGATTTTGGGCCTACCGTCGGTTGATCTTGAGCCACCCCCGCCACCGCTAAGGAGAAAACTAGACTAGCAAGGGTCTTTTGAGGTGATCGGGTTATAGGAAACTGTGCCTGACTCATATCTGAGAGGAGAACATTTGATTCTAGAGGAACCAATAATTTCTAACCTCAGAGTGAAATCTCTTGGTCTGTATAACCCTCTGATCAATGATCCATTGGCAACCATCATCGTATAGGTTCAACCTTACGAGCATCAGGTAATGTCACAAGAACTGATGGCAATAAATGTTGTTAATTCTTTAGGGAATACTCATATTTCCTCTATGACTATCACCATAGGGGGTGTTCCACCTCCTAACCAACCTTCGTTAGTCCGGGCCACTATGGTATCGACTGCCTCTACCTCGAGAAATGGTATAATTCCTTCTATGGTGGCAATCACTGCTCCTTTTACCCAGAGTGCGACATGCCCTCCGTTCTCATACAGGATGTCTGGCTTCAGTACGAGAACTGTATGTTCCTACTCTACTCTACAAACTTTATGTCTTGAGAAAGGGGGCTCCAACGGTCCCCTGAAAGGATATATGTGGGGAACTTCAACTCCCTATAATGACTTCCCTTGTGGAGGGGGTCATATACCTCCTTCATCCCCTTTGCTCGGCAGTGCTCACTAGCATTCCGTCAGGCCGAACATAAATTACAATTCGCTTGGAGAAAGGAGTCAAGGACTACCTTCTTATAGAATGTCAGTAGGTTCGACACCATTCTCTTTGTTCAACACATTTGGTAACAACACTTTCTCGTCAGTTGTCGTCTTGGCTGGGGGCAACCCAGGTTATGGACAACAAAATCCTATGCAGGGTACTATTCCTTCATAGGGGGAAAACATAGGAATTACTTCCTCATAAGGACCTTGGAATCCATGGTAGGGATTAGTTCCCTTGTCAGGGATTCCAACTAGGGGAAACCCCTTCCATAGCTAATGGAACCCTGGGTAAGGCTCAACACCTATACCCATCGGATTGGTAGGGGGAAACCCTTCCCAAAATCCTTGGAATGTGACGCAAGCCCAACCCTTTACGTCCTATTATGGGAGTCATTCGTTGACGTCTCAAAAATATCAGAATCCATATGCTGGTCACTACCATGGTTATCACCAGAACCCTGGCTAGCAACCTAATGTTTCTTAGCAACCTGGTGCCAGCCAAACTCCAGGCTCCTCTTTCCCTGGTTACAATCAACAACCCAAATTACCATTTCTAGAAACTCTGCACTTGCCAGACTTGACAAGGTTGTTAAACAACCCCATCTGTCATGATCCATGTTTTCCCCCTATGCCAACCAAGTTTCCTTTGGACATCCCAAATATTGAGGCTAAGCCTAACGAAGATCTAGACGATCATGTGACTACCTTCCATCTATGGTGATCGTCTAATTCTTTGAGAGACGACTTTGTCCAGTTGCATTTGTTTCAATGTACTCTCATAGGGAGTGCTGCAAAATGGTACATCAAATTATCAAGATACTCTTCCTTTGGAGAATTGGCAATGGATTTATTAAACCATTTCCAATTACCTGTGAGATATGATGCCGACACCGAATTGCTGGCCAACTTTGAGAAAAAAAAAGGGACCATATCTCAGATCACATCTGAGAATGGAGACGCCGGAAGAGTTTGATAAAAGTTCTAGTCCCACCAACATTCCTTCTTGAGTGGTTTCTTAATTCATTGGTACCCCATTTATCCAAAGACGTTGCAACCTCGGGGGTCTTTTAAGAGGAAGAAGCAATAATGAGATCCCAACAGCTAGAACTTATTTACACTCAATTTAGTTTACTTTACGAAGTTTTACTAGATGCATCATGGTCGATACTTGACAATACCAGAAAAATATTTGGACCACATGTTGATGGTATCATAGGTTCAGTGCAAATGAAGCCCGCTGATCAGTTGTCGAATCAATTGTAGCAATTGTCAATGCAACAGACAGTGGCCAGCCAGACCATTGTTTCGGCTACTCCCCCAACTCAAATGTCGGATGTACACAATGTGCAATTTACAAACCTGAAGGCCACCCAACAACCTGACAGAAAGAAGAAACAACAAAAGAAGGGTAAGGGAAATAAGAAACCTACCAATAATGTTGGTGAGGGAAACACTGAAAAGAAGAAGTCGAAGTATCCATATAATCTTTTCAAGGAAGACCATCCAACTCACCAGTGCCCTCAACTTGCAGAGGCCCAGAAGTTATTGGAACAACAATCACCTTCCATGTTAATGAATCCATTTCAGCATGGGAAAACTTTAGCTCAAGCCTCTTCAAGCATGGAAGGGGCTGAACAAGGACCCCCTCTATCTTCGAGTAATCCTTCATCCGTGAATGTGTACATGATGAAAGGTAGCATTGACATAACGACTAGGACACGTGACAATAAAATGCCAAACACCTCTGAGAAGGGTAAAGAATCTGAAAACCCACATCTTCCTCTCCAGATTGAGAATATGTTGGGAGAAACAATGATAGGTATCCCCAAAGATGCATTCAAGAAATATTCTCACAACCCAAACGCAAGGGCCACCCATAACTACTCTGTGGTGGAGGATTTGTCACAAACCCCTTGCGTGATGTCAGCTTTGGAAGTCCTCCAGAGCTTCCCTTCCCAAAGAAAGGCTCTGTTAGTTTCCTTAGGATCTATTGAGAATTTTAATCTAGGAACAATCATGCTTGATACAACCAACTTAAAACCTCGTCTTCCTTACCACGTGGCATTTCAAATAGCAATGGCTTACACCACAAATTTTTTTACTTAAAACATTTTTCACACAGTGGTTTATGAGGGTGCCTCAACATGCGTGATGTCTTTGGTGTGTTGGAAGGCCATTGGCCAACCTGTTTTGTCTCCATCACCTACTCTTCTTACCGCTTTCTATCGTCATTCATTCCAACCACATGGAATCATCCCCTATTTCCCCATGCAGTTAGGGAGGAAGACCGTGTGCATAGAGTTTGAAGTGGTTGATGCATCTCTCGACTAAAATCTCTTGTTAGGAAGGAGTTGGACCTATGCTATGCAAGTAGTGGTCTCGACAGTTTTCTGGGTCTTATTGTTTCCACATGAGGGTCAGATTGTGACCATTGATCAATTATCCTTCTCCTGTCCTAACCCTTCATCGGGGGTATCCACAGTCCTGATGATTGATAACCCTCAACCCAACATCGTCAATGTAGGTGTTTGTTTGTGCCCACGTTTGTTGGGTACTTTCGATTACCCGCCTCCGACCGGCAATGTCCCTTACATGTCAGTTGTCCCCAACCATCCTAGGGCCGAAATATTTCAAATCTCGTCGTTTCGCATGACTTACTTTAATGATCCATGGACTCTTCCTTCCCTGTCAACCACGATGGAAGGGACAGGGCACCGTGGCATGGACATTCCTTTTTTCGCAGTAGAAGTTGTGTACTCTATAGTTCAGCAAGCTTCCGCCGACCCTAATCTTACTCCCGCACAGAAGTTGGATCCAGTTCTCGAGCCTACATGGGATCAAGCTTCCCTCACCGATATTGATTCTTTAGACTTAGTATTTCCCTCAGACAAGGTGATTATTGAGGCAATGACTAGTCTGGACAGACCCCGGGATGATCTTCATCACAGATCTTACTTAGTTCCAAAGTTAAGACAAATTGAAGCAAGTGAATTCACTCTGATTATGACTGGAGATAAGGCTTTTCCTATCAATCCTTTGGCTACGCATGTTATTTATGCTGAAGAAAATATGGAAACCATTTCTCAAATTATACCTATTGATATCTCCAGAACCCCTGGCATCGTGGAGAATGTATTCTTTGGAGCATACTACTCCCCCGAGGAGATTTGAATCTACACAGATTTATTTAAAGAATTTTGTGACGTGTTTTCATGGTCTCACGAGAAAATTTCAGGCATAGATCCAAGAATTGTCGAACATACAATCACAACATATCCTGATGCTAAGTCAGTCTGGCAGAAGCTTCATCTAGTCAATCCTAGGAAAGAAGCAACTACTAAGGCTGAAGTGGGGAAACTACTCCAAGTTGGTTTCAGCTACCCTGTCCAATTGACTCAATGGGTGTCAAATCCCATTCTAATCAACAAAAAATAGGGTACGATTCACGTATGTACAAACTTTCGTGATTTGAACAAGGCTTGTCCAAAAGACAATTTCTCCACTCCATTTATTGACCAAATAGTCGATGAATGCACAGGGTGTGAAGCCTTTTCTTTCATGGATGGTTTTTTGAGATACAATCAGATATAGATCAAGCCCCAAGACCAACACAAAACTGCTTTCATTTGTCCATGGGGTACATTATCTTATCGGAAGATGCCCTTTGGTCTGAAAAATGCTTGAGCTACATTTCAGTGGGCCATGTCTTTTACTTTCGATGAACTCAAACACATAGTTGAGGCTTATCTCGATGATTTAGCATCACGATATCACAAGAGAGATAATAATCCCACACACCTTTGCCTTATCTTTGAGCGATGTTGCTACTACCGGATCTGCTTGAATCCAAAGAAATGTAGTTTTTGCATCACATCAGGTCGTCTTCTTGGTTTCATAGTTTAGAAAATAGGGATCATGGTCGATCCTCTAGAGGTTGAGGTGATATCTTAGGTTCCACCCCTGTGCACAATCCATCAGCATAAGATTTTATAGGGAAAAGCAAACATTTTACGACGTTTCATCGAAAACTATGCCGAGATCACAAAGGGTTTCATGTGTTTATTGAAGAAGGATGTTCCTTTCCATTGGGATGAATCCGCTCAACACTCCTTTGAAGCATTGCAACGCTCCCTTACGTATACCCCTCTAATTTGGCCACCCAATTATAATAAATATTTTTTATTATACTTGGCCGCTGCAGAGTCAACTATCGGTATGGTCTTGGTTCAGGAGGATGATTTTTTCTCAGAATATGTGATTTATTACCCGAATCGAGGCTTGGTTGGACCAGAAATCAATTATTCTCACATTGAAAAACTTGTGTTGGAAACAGTTCATGCTATCCAATAGTTTCGTCATTATATCTTGTTTCGCAAGACTACTGTCATTGCCATTGTGAATCCGTTTCAATATGTGTTGACACGAGGTGTAATTGGCAGAAATATCAGTAGATGGATAATTATCCTCCAAGAATTCGACTTGGATTTTGTTTCGAAAAAATCCAAAAAGTTGTTGGTCTTTGCGGAACTCATTTCGAAACTTTCAGTTGAATCAGATGATGTTATACCTGAAGAGTCACCTATCAAAGGAGACATGTTTCTGATCACATCTTCAGACCCCTGGTACGGAGATATACTAGTCTATCTCTAACTTTAAATTTACCTACCTCTACTTCTCATGATGACCATCGCCATATATGCCATCAGGCCAAAAACTATCTCATACTCGAGGACACTCTATATCGTCGAGGTGTGGATTGCATCCTTCGTCGATGTCTCACCCATGAAGAAGTGGAAATCGTGCTTAATGATTGCCACACTAGAGCATCTGTCGGTAGTTTGTCTGGGTTGGAAACAAACCAAAATATTCTATGAGATGGTTACTTTAGGCCAACATTAATCAAATATTGTGTTGAATCAGTCAAGAAGTTCCACTCGTGTCATATCTTCTCTTGGAAGATGAGGGCACACCCCGCTCCCATGTTTCCCGTCATCATAGTTGGTCCCTTCACCAAGTGGGGGATTGATTACGCTACATGAAACCCTCCTTCCACAAGGGGGCCCCATTATATCATTGTAGCAGTAGACTAATTCACGAAGTGGATCGCAGCTATACCAACGTTTAAAGATGACGATCAGATCACAACTCTCTTTTTGTTTAACCAGATAATAGCAAGGTTTGACATCTCGAGAGAGATTTTCACTGACCATGGTAGTCACTTTCATAAAAAAATGATGTCTAAGTTAACATCAAAGCTTGGGTTGAGGAAAGAACATTCATCACCCTACTACCCACAAGCGAATGATCAGGTGGAAGATGTGAATAAATCCCTTAAGACTATTTACAGTGAACGATCGATTCAGCTAGGTCAAATTGGCATTTGATGTTGTACTCGACATTATGGGCCTACCGAATGTTTGTTAAGACTGCAACCAGTTTCTCACCTTTTGAACTCGTTTATGGGTTGGAAGCATTCTTTCCTATAGAGTGTCATATCCCCTCTCTAAATTTGGTAATACAATTATTACTAGACGCTTCACCACTTGAATAGTGTTTATTATATCTTGAGTAGCTCAATGAGAAGCGTCAGGATCTATCCTTGGCTAACGAGGCTCACAAACAATAAGTCAAGTGTCAGTATGATCAGTTTTTCCGCCCTCGTATTTTCTCTGAAGGCAACCTTGTCCTAGTCTATGACCAAGATAAGGACCCCCTGGGGGCAGGCAAGTTCAAACCCATGTGGTTCGGACCTTTCATCATGAAGGAGGTTCTAAAGAAGGGTGCTTATAGTCTAGTGGAATTTGAGGGAAATTCTTTGGCGGAGCCTAGAAATGGGCTCTACCTCAAGAAGTATTACTCATAGGTGGGTTGCCTTGGCTGAATTCTTGTAACATATGTATAGTCCTATACATTCTCTTTTTAGTTCTTATCTTTTTGTTTTATGGACGTGTCATTTTTTATGTCATATTTTTCACTATGGTAGATGCCAAGTGAATCAGAGGTGTTCGTTGGGTTGGTAGATGACGCTAGCTGGCACACTCAGAGGCTTTCTTTCACAGCTTCGGTGATTTTCACACCTTAGGTCTAGTTTCTATCTTCAGTAGGTATTTGTTTAGGTGATGCTACAAACAATGTTGATGAATACAATGCAGTCTTAGAGTTTCTTTGTGATGCTTTGTCACATGGTATCTCTCACCTCCGGGTCTACTTAGATGCTTAGCTGGTTTTGTCTTAGTTAAATGGGGTTTACCGCATTTACGATCCTACACTACACCGATGGTTCCTTAGCGTACATCTCTTAGAACGAATCTTTGATTACATTACGTACATCCATGTTCCTAGGAGATTGAATCAAATCACAGATACTCTAGCTAATCATGTATTAGATTGGCATATTGCACACATGTAAGAAAAATCACATGCACGTAAATACATTT
>SNQJ01S0156217.1:0-14295 GCA_010110895.2 Picea sitchensis | reverse complement strand
ACTAAACTTGCGAAGGAGGGAGTGGATTAACTTTAGAAGATTCTCCTTCTTGCCTGGGGATTTTGTCTTGGGTCTTTTGTGATGTTTCAATTGCATCCAGAGACTATTATTAGTGGCATTCATATCATCAACCTAACGATGTAGAGAATTCATATTGTCTTGTACGACAACGTTATCATGGCGTAAATGATGACTCTGTGTTTCATGCTATCTAAGTTTTAACTAGAGGGTTTGGAGTTTTCAGAGGCTTATGATGACATGTGAGGAAGCCTTGAGATGTATATTATACCCTTTATCCTTTAAACCACGTAAAACAACATTTTTACCTCTGGAAAATTAGTTCCAAAAGTGATTTCCCAGAAGCACAACAATTATGCCCTGGAGAACTTATGAAAAATAGGTATCAAAGTGACACCTGTCACTACAAGAAAATAACTCCTGTGTAACAAAAGAGAAAGTTTTTTGTTTTTGAATATTTCCCTGATAAAAACCTCTATTGGATTTCAAAATTTCACTTCCAGTTGTGAGGAAAACATGACAAGAAAACATGACTAAAACAGGAAAAACCAAGTGTTTTGTTTTCTGAAAAACTAGGCCTCTAAGAGAATTGAATATATCCCAAACCATAATGTATATTCAAAAAAGGAGAGAGGTTATTGTTTTTTAATAGGTTCTTGACAAAAACATCACTTGTGTTTCAAAAATAATTTCCCATTTGTTCATAATCCAAGCTTGAAGTTCGTTACTCCGAAATTACAGAAACACAACATGCTCTCAGCAGAAACACCGTGTGGTATTTGAGAGGGTTTTTAGAGGCCTTTTTTGGGAAATTAACTCTTTTGTAACAACTGAGAGATTTTTTTTTTTTTATATATATTTCCTTGATAAAAACCTCTCTTGGTTTTCAAAAATTCACTTCCAATTGTTAGGAAAACACGAAAAGAAAACATGACTAAAACAGGAAAAACAAAGTGTTTTATTTTATGAAAAATGAGGCCTCTAAGAGAATTGAATATATCCCAAACCATAATGTATATTAAAAGAATAAGAGAGGTTATTGTTTCTGAATATGTTCTTGATAAAAACCTCTCTTTTGTTTCAAAAATAATTTCTCATTTGTTCATAATACAAGCTTGAAGTTGGTTACTCACAAATTAGAGAAACGTAGTGTGCTCTTAGCAGAAACACAGTGTGGTCTTTGAGAGGGTTTTTGGAGGCCTTCCCAGAGGTGTTTTGGGATGAAAGTGGTATGTTTGGAAATTGTATGATTTATTACATACAATGGAACCATCAAGCACTGCAAATGCCTTCTGAAAAACCGACTTTAAGTCAAGTTGTCCAAATGTGCAGAAACCCTCCTATATCGATTGTATTTGGGGAATTTATCACAAATAATAACACTTGTGCAAAAAATGAAGGAGGTTTTTGTTTATTGGTCTATTTTTGACAAAAATCTCTCTCAATTTTGTCAAATTCATCTTTGTTAATTCATAAACCAATTTTGAAGTAGAAATTTAACCAAAAAAATCATTTGAAAATTTATGACAAGGAATGATGACATGACCATGATAAAAATTTATGACCTTGGATGAGTGGAGGGAGTAGTAATGGAACCTAGACACACTAATGACCATTTTACAACCAAGATATGTCAAATTTTATTTTGAAAATATAAAAAATTGACCGAATAACCCTTTCAATCACATGAAAGAGTAAAGATGATCATTGGTGGTTGACAGAACTGACAAATACTAACAAAAGGTTTGGTTTGTACTGGTAGGCATGGTGAACATGAGAATTTTATTGCATTTCATTGATATGCAATGATTCAAACAATTGTTCCTCTTTTCATAAGCTTGTAATACAGATGGTAGTAAGTATTTAGTAGTTGTTATTGCTCTGTATTTGTCACAAAGAGTAGTTAAGTATAAGAAGTCTTCTATAGCATAAACATAAAAAATTATAGTCTTGATTGTAAGATGAGGTTTTCAAAATTGGTAAATGAACTTATCCCACATTTTCTCCTATTTTTCCAACTCGGCTAAGACAAGTAGTTTGATAAGGCCATGGTGAAATAGGTTGTTATGGGGATTGGTTGCAATATTCCTCACTTGGGAAGACATATACTCAAGAATCTTTAAGAAGTAAAAGGGAAAATTCAATGTCTTATTGAACTGAAAGTGAGATAATAATCAAAAGTGATAGGCTTTAAAGATGAAATATCTACCTTCACATGTGATCAATATGGTGATGACTATGAGAGGGTTGATTAGGTCCTCTTTTCTCCACTCTTTGGAGTATCCCTTAGCTCCATAGATGTTCTGAAATTTAGGTTTGAAAACCCTGTTATAGCTTGCTCTTGGCAACTAGTGGTGTTTAAACCAACGGTCTCCAACTCTTGGGAGATTTGTGGCTAAGACAATTGATTCCTTAGAGACCACAGACACAGTGAATAGGAGCAGAGGAAGGCTAAGAGTGTTCCATTATTATTTTTTTTTCCATAGTGCTCACACAATCTGTTCCTCTATCTCGCATTCTATAAGGCATGTAATCATAACTCTGTAATGAACAGTTTGTAACAAAAATAAACTAGTTAAGTGGTTTGTTAAGGAAATGTACAATAGTTTATAACACACAGGGAATTAGCATTTCAAAAATAAAATAACTTTTGATATAATATCTTGTATTATGAAAATAATACACATAAAGTTTTACAAAGATTTACTTCTTCTAGGCAATGTTATCATTTGTCAACTCATGAACCCCTCCCCCACACCTAAGTACTGTGACACCTTACAATAAAAATTATAGGAAACCAGTCAGTTCTCCCAATAGCCAAAGATTTATAGCTTGTTAAGTGTAGAGATAATTTTCATAGATTGGTCTGACCAGATGGTTAAAATATGGCCCCACCTATAGGATAAGAGATCCTATATATAGATAAGAAGCAGTAGGCAACAAATTTTCAAGATAGTCTCAAAGTTAGTTCCGAATGGAAATTTTATGGATTTCATTAACCTTAGCTTACCCATACATACTTCATGTCATCTTTGTATACAATTAATGTCATACCTCAGGACAAGTTTAAATTTATTATTTATTTTTGTCATATTACCATCCTTGCTAGCTATAATGCCCCACTGCCAGCAAAGATGTTCAGTACTCCGATAGGTTTACCTAGTCATACCACAGGCTGGTACCCGCTCCCAGCATAATTTCTCAGTATCCCGACGGGTTATCCTCTTACACCCTCAAAGACTGCCCCTCCATCTTTTAATATTTTAGTATAAGATTGTTTTATGCAAGAAGATGGGGGGACAACTCTGAAAACAACTTTTTCTTTCTCTTTATTTGGATGGTATTTATGTTGGAGGATGAATTTCCATTATATATATTCCTTAGTGATTGTCCCGATGTAAGGGGTACTTAAGCAGACGTATCCTATCTAAAGATATGAGATAATCAAGATATTTAGTGTGTAGCAGATGGTACCATTGAGAAAGAGAAAAAATGCATCTCTAGGCTCAACTCACTTTCTTCTTTTGTAATTTATTGTGATGTTTCTGTGACTAACCGCTAATCATACCTCCTTGTTACTTTTTAATAAATATACTTTAATTACTTACTCAGTTTTCTTGGGGAAACTGTACAAGAGACCTGTAATCTTGATGGTTATGCTATCACTTCCTTATATAGTGGTGAATATTTTCAAGAGCAACTGCTTTTTTAGAACGCCTTAATAAAACGAAGATGAACATCGTTGCAAAAATATGGCTAATTACAACAGGTCAATATTCATTTGATGCTTAACAAACAACAGGGTACAAGTGTAACAATGTTTTGAAGAAAAAACCTTCTTTTATATTTCCTTGAACTGTCCACTCCTAGTGAGATAAATACCTACAGAAATATCTAGAATTGCTTATAAAAAACCACACTCTAAAATATAAAAAAATAATGAGATCAATGAGATCAAGTCACTGGAACATGTATCTCATAGATATTTTATTAAAATAAAATGTAAAATGAGGTTGCATTAGACTTTAAGCTAAAATAACAACATGGAGATTTTATTTATTATCCTACCATACCTAAAAAGAAAGGAAAATCTTTATTCAAGTGTAAAAACTTTTCCAATGTAACCATGTGCAAAGCAAGATAAGAAACATACTCATATCCGCATATGAAAAAGTTACCGCAGTGATTACTTGGATATGAAGAACCAACCAACCTACTTGTTTTGGCATCATAAGGTGTTGAAGAAGAGAATAGTATTGTAGCCTGTTGACCTCTTGAAACCAAATTTCAATGTAATCTTGATGTTCATCAATAGTAATTTCTATGCTCTAATTCATCATTTTATGCGGATCCTTTTATTCTGGATGATTGATTTTTGAAGTACATAAAAGATCTGCTGAGATGGATGTTGAGAACTCCTTAATCGCAGGTCTTAGTGATTTCTCTCCACTGGATTTAGTCCATAATTTTTCATCTTCCTTCGCATTTTGGCAAGGAAAATCATTTTTTAGCTCATAGGACCTTGATTCTTCTAATATTTCCGGAGAGGTAAAGAAGTTCTTGAATTTTCACAAGATGTGTTCTTCATGAAAATAAGACATCCCAGTTGTTGCTAGGATTTTACTGAGTCCTTCTAAACTAATAGTCACCTTCGAATTCATTCTCCTGGTGGTGGTAAGGAAATAAAGGTTGTGTTGTTTGGTTCTGCAGAGGGCTTGAGTGGTGTTGCCTCATGTCCCACTATTACTAATGCTTCAACTTTTTTTCTATAGTGCTCCATGTTTTAATCTCTTCAGATACTGCTTTAGCTCTTTGGGTTGAGCTGGATCCTGTTGTTGAGTATCAGTCTGCGGAGTTTATGAGTGGAACGTTCCTTCCCCAAAAAAGGTCGGAAGGAACCTTGGTTGAAAGGTTTGATTTAGATTTAATGTATCTACCTTTTGGGTCTCTAGGTATTTTAATGAAAGAAAACAAAACGAAAAATAAAAACTACCATTGGGTTTGGGGGAACCTGCTATAGAAGATGCACAGGTTCTTACCTCTCGTCTTAAATTTCCCCTGCCACCAAACTAATTTTAAGGTTTTGAAATGATCTATTTCCTAACTATTTCCTACCTTGAGACAACTCCCCAACAACAACACCAACATTTATGGGTATTCTATATGAACTAAAAACACACTAAAAACCCTCAATTAAATTGTCAACCCGGGGTATGTAAACTTAGAGTTGTAGAAATATATATGCCAAGGTAGACGGGTTGGTAGTATAGTCTAACTAAGGAAGTGGCTATCTAAGGGATAATATATTCAAGAAAATACTACTAATGATCAAAGTCGTACTAAGAAATTCAAACTATTTACCCTAAGTAACCTTTGGACCAAGGATCGATGGATAGTTCTAAGAAAACAAATGAAAGCACTACTTAAAGAAAACTTGCTTAATCATAATAATAAGCAAAAGAAAACTATTTAAGTATAACAATAAGCAAAAGCATATTTTTCATCTAATAAACAAATAGCAACAACAAACTACTTCAACTATCCTACTTAAATTCAATAAGCAACTATCCTATGAAAGAAAGAAAATAGACAAGAAAGCAACTAACCTATTAAATCAAGTAAACAACTAACTAGCCTAGGATGAATTCTACAACAAGTAAACTAATCAATAAGCAACTAATTAAACTAAGAAAAAAGTGAACTCTATTCTTAAACTAATCTTCACAACTATTTCTAATTTACAAAAGGAAATCTACTAAATTGAAAGCATTATGATAAAAAAAACAATTAAAAACTAATCTCTATGGTAAGCAAACTACTCTTTAACCTACCAAAGAAAAAGACTATCTATCCTACAAAAGCAATAAAACTATCTCCTAAGCTATGAAAGAAAGTTTTCTATCTTCTATTCTATGAAAGAAAGAAAACTATCTTCTAATATATGAAAACTCAAATATAGTGTTTATGGTTGTGTGAATGTATCCGGTGTCTTATAATATCATGATGCCACTTAAAAATCAAAGATAATTCAAGAGGGATAAACTCGATATTGACTTCAATAGCAAAGTGAAAAGTGTGAATTAGGCAATCCAGTGAGAAATTATCCATTATGGAAACAACATCAATTATCCTGCATATCTATGTGATTGTTCAATCATGCATTAACCATTAAAAATATAAAGATACTATTCTATGAATTTTAATTGTACTCTATACTACTTTAAGCAAACTCATACTACACTAAACTCAATATTTAACTATGAATTGAAATTGCAACCTAGATCTAAGAAAGAAATTGTATGAAGTAAGCTAAACTAGTTCTATTTGACAATTCAATTTGCAAAAAGAGAAAATACTCATAAACATAAATTAAACACTATTCTAGCATATGACAAGTAATGAAATGAGTAAACTAGATAACAACTAGATAAGAAAAAACTAAACAGTAATTGGATGAACAATCTAGAAATGAAAACTAACTCTATCACTATCCATCCACCGAAGCCCTATCAAAGAAATCATAAACTAAACTTTGTTTTAAACATTATTTTAAACACTATTTTAAACTATGTTTCAGTAGAAAGAAATTCTAATCTACTATCTAATCACACATGGGGTTAGTATCTAAGATTGCAAACTTTATTCTACTAACTAAAGAGTCATTCCATATTAACAAGATTCCTCATAATAACTTGCAAAACTAAATTAAACCAATTAAATCACAAACAACAATTTATATAACAAAGAAACAAAATGTCAATTCATATATAGGAAACTAATTCAAAAGACATCTACGCTATCTAATTCACAAGAAAACTCATTAGATAGTTACCCAGACTATTGGTGGGACCCCCAACAAGTCATGGTTTCTCTTCAAAGGAGCACCACGAACTTCAACAACACGAATTCACCATTAAAACTAAAAACGTAGTCTTTACACAATTTTGGAAAAATGAAAATGGCAAAACAGAGCTAAATTGTCTTTATCTCTAAATATCTATTGATTAAATTCTTAATTATTGTCTAACCACTGAGGTGGTCTTTATAAGTTTTACATGTTGAGAGGTCAACCACTGGAAGGGTCGACCATCTCTAAAAACAACAAATCACATTTAATTCACTCTAACTGTCAATGGCTTCTAGAAATGAGGCGAGCCAATAATCGCCCAAGGTAACAACCCAAATCGTGTTGTCAAGAGTTCAGTAGTTGGAGGCCACAAAGAGAAAAACCCATTTATCTGATTCACCCATCGTTGGATGCGAATGCCATGACCACCAAATCGCCCATCGTTTTTGTGTATGACGGAGTGGCAGACGGAGTGTCGGATGGAGTACTGGACTGAGTGTCAGATGGAGTACCAGACTGAGTGTCAGATGGAGTACCGAACTGAGTGTCGAAAAACAAAACAAGCTGTGATTTTTCCCTATGACATACAAAACATGAATTAGTTTCGGGATCATAAAAAAATACTAATTTAAAATCTAAATCATCGCAAAACATGAATTATGCATACTTGGTGTGGATCATAGCAATTTGACACAAAACGTCTTCAAAAACTTCTTCAAAACATGAAAATGAATATACATATTCATAAAAAAGGATTTAATTAACGTCATAAAATCAATCATATCGCAGGCCCAACATTACCCCCACACCTAAGATTTTGCAGGTCTGACTGCAAACAAAAAGAAGTTTCCCTTCATGACTAAACTTGCGAAGCATGGAATGGATTAGCTTTAGAAGCTTCTCCCTCTTGCCCAGGGGATTTTGTCTTGGGCATTTTATGATGTTTCAATTGCATCCAAAGACTATTATTGGGGGCAGTCATATCATCAACCTAACATTGTAGAGAATTCATCTTGGCTTGTAGGACAATGTTATCATGGCGTAAATGATGAATCAGTGTTTCATGCTATCTAAGTTTGAACTGGAGGGTTTATAGTTTTTGGAGGATCTTGTTGACATGTGAGGAAGCCTTGAGATGTATATTATACCCTTGATCCTTTAAACCATGCAAAACAACATTTTTACCTCTGCAAAATTAGTTCCAAAAGTGATTTCCCAGAAGCACAACAATTTTGGCCTGGAAAACTTGTGAAAAATAGGTATCAAAGTGAAACATGTAACTACAAGACAGTAACTCCCATGTAAAAAAAGAGAGAGGTTTTTGTTTTTGAATATTTCCTTGATAAAAACCTCTATTGGTTTTCAAAAATTCACTTCCAGTTGTTAGGAAAACATGAAAAGAAAACATGACTAAAACAGGAAAAACAAAGTGTTTTATTTTCTGAAAAACTAAGCCTCTAAGAAAATTGAATATATCCCAAACCATAATGTATATTCAAAAAATGAGAGAGGTTATTGCTTTTGAATATGTTCTTGATAAAAACCTCTCTTGTGTTTCAAAAATAATTTCCCATTTGTTCATAATCGAAGTTTGAATACTCCGAAATTACTGAAACACAACGTGCTCTGAGCAGAAATGCAGTGTTGTCTTTGAGAGAGTTTTTGGAGGCCTTTTTTGGGATGAAAGTGGTATGGTTGGAAATTGTGAGATTTCTTCTACACAATGGAACCATCAAGAACTGCAAATGCCTTCTCCAAACCTCTAAAAAATTGACTTGAAGTCAAGCTGTCCAAATTCACAGAAACCCTCCTATAGCGACTGCATTTCAGGAATTTATCTCAAATATTAACACCTGTGCATAAAATTATGGATGTTTTTGTTTCTGGTTCTATTATTGACAAAAACCTCTTTCAGTTTTTTGAAATTCATCTTCCTTAATTCAAAAGCCAATTTTGAAGTAGAAATTTAACCAAGACAATCATTTGAAAATTTATGACAAGGAATGATGACATGACCATGATGAAAATTTATGACCTTGGACGAGTGGAGGGAGTAGTAATGATACCTAGATACATGAATGACCATTTTACAGCCAAGAGATGTCAAATTTTACTTCAAAATTTTATTTTGAAAATATAACAATTTGACTTAATAACCCTATCAATCAGATGAAAGAGTAAATTTGATCATTGGTGACTGAAATAACTAACAGATACTAACAAAAGGCTTGGTTTGCACTGGTAGGCATGGTGAACAGGAGAATTTTTATTTCCTATCATTGATCTGTAACAATTCAAACAATTGTTCCTCTTTTCATAAGCTTGTAATACAGATGGCAGTAAGTATTTAGCAGTTGTTATCACTTTGTATTTGTCACAGGTAGTAGTTAAGTATAAGTAGTATTCTATAGAATAAACATAAAGAATGCACAGTAAGCTTATAACACACAAAATGATATCAACAATATACAATTTAGCATACCAATACAAACAACTGTCTATATAATATCCCAAGACATTGTAAAAACACAGTATGATAGAATTTTGACAGAAATCCTAGTTCCTCTTCTCATGGGTTTTCTATACAAATGGGAAACACTTAGCATTTTTTATCTCAGGAAACCCCCCCCAGACCAAGGATATGGCACGTCCTCGTGCCATAAATTAGCAATAGGCCTTTTGTTCTTCTTGCCCGCTGAGGATGCAGAGGTATCAACAAGTTTCTTGGACTTTTGGTCCGGTAAAGGAATATCTTGAGCATGAGGGTTTGGGTGAGTAGCAGTCCCTAGATCAAGAGTCTTCTTTCTAGTATTGATTGTAATATGAGGGTTTTCAAATTAGTAAATGAACTCATCCCACGTTTTCCCTTGTTTTTCCAACTTGCCTAAGACAAGTAGTTTGATAAGGTCGTGGTGAAATAGGTTGTTAGGGGGATTGGTTTCATTCTTCCTCACTTGGGAAGACATCCTCTCAAGACTCTTTAATAAGTAAAAGGGAAAATTCAATGGCTTATTGAACTGAAAGTGAGCTAATAATCGAAAGTGATAGCCTTTAAAGATGAAATATCTACCTTCACATGTGATCAATCTAGTGATAACTATGAGAGGGTTGATTAGCTCCTCTTTTATCCACTCTTTGAAGTATCCCTTAGCTCCATAGATGTTTTTAAATTCGGGTTTGAAAACCCTGTTATAGCTTTCTCTCGGCAACCGGTGGTGTTTAAACCAACAGTCTCCAACTCTTGGGATCTTTGTGGTTGAGGCAATTGATTTTTGAGAGACCATGAATGCAGTGAATAGGAATAGAGGCAGGCTAAGAGTGTTCCATTATTATTTGTTTTTCCATCATGCCCACACAATCCATTCCTCTATATCACATTTTATAAGGCATGTAATCACAACTCTGTAATGAACAGTTTGTAACAAAAACAAACTAGTTAAGTGGTATGTTAAGGAAATGTACAACATTTTATAACACACAGAGAATTAACATTTCAAAAATAAAATAATTATTGATATAACAGCCTGTATTATGAAAACAATACACATAAATTTTTACAAATACTTACTTCTTCTAGGAAATGTTATCATTTGTCAACTCATGAACCCCTCCCCCACACCTAAGTACTGTGACACCTCACAGTAAAAAATATAGGAAACCGGTCAATTCTCCCAATAGTCAAAGATTTACAACTTGTTAAGTGTAGAGATAAATTTCACAGATTGGTTTGACAAGACGGTTAAAATATGGCCCCGCCTATAGGATAAGAGATCCTATATATAGATAAGAAGAGGTAGGAAAGAGAGTTTCAAGATAGTCTCAAAGTTAGTTCCCAATGAAAAATTTATGGAGTTCATTAACCTTAGCTTAACCATATATACTTTGTGTCAGCTTTGTCTACAAGTAATGTCGTACATGAGGAAAAAATTAAATTTATTATTATTTTTTTTAGATTACCATCCTCACTAGGTAGGATGCCCCGCTACCAGCAAGTCTGTTAAGTACTCCAATGGGTTTACCTAGTCATGCCATAGGCCAGTACCAGCTACCAACAAACCTACTAAGTATCCCGATGGGTTAGCCTCTTACACCCTCAGAGACTGGTCCTCCATCTTTTAATATTTTATTATAATATTGTTTTATGCAAGAAGATGGAGGGACAACTAAGAAAACAATTTTTTGTTTCTTTTTATTCAGATGTTATTTATGTTGGAGGATGAATTTACATTATATATATTCCTTAGTTATTGTCCTGATGTAAGAGGTACTTAAGAGGACGTAGCCTATCTAAAGATATGATATAATCAAGCTATTTAATGTGTAGTGGATGGTACCATTGAGAAAGAATAGAAAGGTATCTCTAGGCTCAACTCACTTTCTTATTTTGTAAGTTATTTTGATGGTTCCATGACTAACCACTAATCAAACCTCCTTGTTACTTTTTAATTAAAATACTTTACTTAATTACTTAGGTTTCTTGGGGAAACTATATGAGAGACCTCTAAGATTGATGGTTACAATATCACTTCCTTATATAGTGGTGAAGATTTCAAGAGAAACTACTTTTTTAGAATGCCTTAAGAATAAGAAGATGAACATCTTTGCAAAAATATCGCTAATTACAACAAGTCAATATTCATTTGATGCTTAGCAGACAAAAGGGTTCAAGTGTAACAATGTTTTGAAGAAAAATCGTTCTTTTATATTTCCTTGAACTGTCCACTCCTAGTGAGATAAATACCTACATAAATCTCTAGAATTTCTTATCAAAAACCCCACTCTAAAATATAAAAAACTATTGAGATCAAGTCACTGGAGCATGTATCTCATAGTTATTTTATTAAAATAAAATGTAAAATGAGGTTGCATTAGACTTTAAGGTAAACTAACAACATGCAACTTTTATTTATTATCCTACCCTACCTAAAAAGAAAGAAAAGTTTTTATTCAAGTGTAAGAACATTTCCAATGTAACCATGTGTGAAGCAAGATAATAAACATACTCATATCCGCATATGAAAATGTTACTGCAGTGATTACCTAGATATGAATAACCAAGCAACCTACTTGTTTTGGCATTAGAAGGTGTTGAAGAAGATAATTGTATTGTGGCCTGATGACCTCTTCAAACCAAATTTCAATGTAATCTTGATGTTCAACAACAGTAATTTCTATGCTCTCCTTCATCATTTTATGCATATCATTTTCTTCTGGATGATTGATTTATGAAGTACACAAAGGATCTGTTGAGATGGATGTTGAGAACTCCCTAATATTAGGTATTAGTGATTGCTCTCCACTGGATGTAGTCCATAATTTTTCATCTTCCTTCGCATTTTGGCAAGGAAAATCATTTTTTAGCTCATAGGACCTTGATTCTTTTAATATTTTCGGAGAGGTAGACATGTTATTGACTATTTTCAAGATGTGTTCTTCTTGAAAAGAAGAGATCCCAGTTGTTTCTAGGATATGAGAGAATTCTTCCAAACTAATGGTCAACTTCAAATTCATTCTCCTGGTGGTGGTAAGGAAACAAAGGTTGTGTTGTTTGGTTTTGCAGAGGGCTTGAGTGGTCTTGCCTCATGTCCCACTATTACTGATGCTTCAACTTTTGTTCTACAATGCTCCCTATTTTAGTCTCTTGAAAGACTGCTTTAGCTATTTGGATTGAGGTAGATCATGTTGTTCGATATCGGTCTGTGGAGTTTATGAGTGGAACATTCCTTTCCCCAAAAAGGTCGTAATGAACCTTGGTTGAAAGGTCTGATTTAGATTTAATGTATATACCTTTTGGGTCTCTAGGTTTGTTCATGAAAGAAAAGAAAAACAAAAACAAAAAATACCATTGGGTTTGGGGGAACCTTCTATAGCAGATGTACAGGTTCTTACCTCTAGTATTAAAGTTCCCCCACCACCAAACTAACGCTAAGGTTTAGAAATGATCTATTTCCTAACTATTTCCTACCTTGAGACATCTCCCTGACAACGGTGCCAAAAATGATGGGTGTTCTATATGCACTAAAAACACACTAAAAACCCTCAATTAAATTGTCAACCCGGGGTAAGTAAACTTAGAGTTGTAGAAATATATATATGCCAAGGTAGAAGGGCCGATAGTATAGTCTAACTAAGGAAGTGGCTATCTAAGGGATAATCTACTCAAGTAAAGACTACTAATGATCAAAACCCTACTAAGAAATTCAAGCTGTTTACCCTAAGTAACCTTTGGACAAAGGATCGATGGATAGTTCTAAGAAAACAAATGAAAACCCTACTTAAAGAAAAATAGTTCAATCATAATAATACGGAAAATAAAACTATTTAAGGATAACAATAAGAAAAAGAAAATTATTCATCTAATAAAAAAATAGCAACAACAAACTACTTCAACTAGCCTACTTAAATTCAATAAGCAACTATCCTATGAAAGCAAGAAAATAGAAAAGCAAGCAACTAACCTATTAAAGAAAGTAAACAACTAACTAGCCTAGGATGAATTCTACAACAAGTAAACTAATAAATAAGCAACTGATTAAACTAAGAAACAAGTGAACTCTATTCTTAAACTAATCTTCACAACTATTTCTAATTTACAAAAGGAAATCTACTAAATTAAAAGCATTATGATAAAAAAAGTAATTAACAACTAATCTCTATGGTAAGCAAACTACTCTTTAACCTACCAATGAAAAAGACTATCTATCCTTCAAAAGCAAGAAAACTATCTCCTAAGCTATGAAAGCAAGAAAGCTATCTTCTAATCTATGAAAACTCAAATATAGTGTTGATGGTTGTGTGAATGTCTCTGGTGTCTTATAATATCACGATGGCACTTAAAAATGAAAGATAATTCAAGAGGTATAAACTCGATATTGACTTCAATAGCAAAGTGAAAAGTGTGAATTAGGAAATCCAGTGAGAACTTAGCCATTATGGAAACAACATCAATTATCCTACATATCCATGTGATTGTTCAATCATGCATTAACCATTAACAATATAAAGAGACTATTCTATGAATTTTAATTGCACTCTATACTACTTTAAGAAAACTCATACTACACTAAACTCAATATTTAACTATGAATTGAAATTGTATCCTAGATCTAAGAAAGAAATTGCATGAAATAAGCTAAACTAGTTCTATTTGACAATTCAATTTGCAAAACAGAAAATACTCATAAATAGAAATTAAACACTATTATAGCATATGACAAGTAATGAAATGAGTAAACTAGATAACAACTAGATAAGAAAAAACTAAACAGTAATTGGATGAGCAATCTAGAAATGAAAATTAACACTATCATTATCCATCCATTGAAGCCCTATCAAAGAAATCATAAACTAAACTTTGTTTTAAACTTTGTTTTAAACTTTATTTTAAACTTTGTTTCAGCAGAAAGAAAGTCTAATCTATTATATAATCA
>SNQJ01S0156216.1:0-11988 GCA_010110895.2 Picea sitchensis | reverse complement strand
CTTATGCTCTCCGTTGGTGTGTTTACCCATGTCCCAAAGTTTGAAGATATCTTGATGAAATAATTTGCATACTCCTTACAAGGAGAATATGCATGGGATTGGTATTTTGATTTCAATCCTAAAGATATAAAATCATTCCCACATTTGATGAAAAGGTTTCAAAAATGTTGGATCTATGGTTATGAAGAGGTTGAATATGTATGTGTCCTTCTTGATATACAAGATAAAATAGGGGAAAATGTCAATGACCTAATCGTGGAATATGATGATAACCCCTCAAATGATCTTGTTATGGAAATAGAGGAAATAAATAATGGATACTTCTTCTTTTGTGATTATATGGAAGAAAAATATGGTGAGCCTTCTCCACTAAAGCATGAAGATGATATACTTGAAGAGGATCATCAATATCCTCCCTCCCATGAGACTTTGGTGCATAGTGTTTTAGAGATATAAAAGGACGAGGAATGAATTCCCTATGTTGAAAATGTCAAGGAAATGTATGATGTAAGCAAAGACGATCTTGTTGAAGAAAAACCTCGATAATCACCTTATTGTTCTCTTGGAGATGATGATTCCATTAAATATTTTGTTGCAACTCCTCAACAAGAAAACAATCATGAAGAGTCTTCTCAATATTGTTAGATAGTTGGTTTTCATTGATGTCATAGTTGGTTGTCATTGATGTCAACAAATGTGATGGGTAAAGAAGCCCCAATGGTGTGGTCATGGAACCCGAATTTGTTTGAGTGATAAGGACATAAAGGATAGTTTAAATACAAGTAACACACTTATATATGGATATTTGTCATCATTACATTTCCAATGGTAGGTGGTACGTCACGTGGTTCCTCACAGTTGAGGAGACATGCCCTCTTGAAGATGGAAGCCCCGAAGTATGGTTAAGAAGCCCTAAACAATTATGACAAGTCGACCCCAAATTAATTAAAAGAAAAAAAGTTGTTACAAACAAGAATTTACAAGTCAGCTCCATTGTAATAAATATTAAGGATATTTTTGTTAAAGTTGGCCTCAATGGAATAATCATTAAAAATTGAATTGAATTTTATTTGGGTCAAGTTGGCCCTAAAATGAGGGTGCCATATCTAGTATAAATAAGGCACCTAGGAATTAATTTGTAACATAAACTCAAGCGATTTTTATCTGAAATAAACAAGGATATCTGAGGAGAATTTCAGAGGGAATATGAAGTGAATAAAGGAGAAATTCCAAGGGAGGATGAAGTCTTGTGATGATGTGTTCTAAGGTATGTTATTTAAAGGTCATCTTACCATTTTTTCTATAAAAATTTTTATAGAATGATTCAGATAGATTAAATCAAAGAATGTTGAGAAAACATATCAAGGTACCTGTGGTAATAATTTCATATTTTGGGTCGTTGTACTTTTGAATATACACTCTATGGAAGATAGGGTTTTTTACTAGTCCTGAAACTAGTCTCAAACAGGTGTTTCAGGTAAAATAGTCATAACTTCTTCATAGAAGATCCAAATTATATGATACCAATTGAAGTGGAAATAGAACAGTCTATAATATCATTTTTGTGAGTTTCAGGATCAGATATCAAATATTGAGAACGTGGCATGGTGTACAAGTTCGCTCTCTAGAATAGGATAAAATTCAGGAAGGTTTGTCATTTTTGCTATAACTTATGTTCTAAGAAGTTTCAGACCATGAAATTTTGAGGAGATGGAAGAAACATATCAAAGTATATGTGATTAAAGTTCCATACTTTATTCATTATAGATATGGAGTTATGATTGTTGAAAGTTTAGGTTTGTGACTAATCCAAAACTAGTCCCGTGAGATTGAGGTAAAGTTTGATGAAGATGATATTCTCTTGTTGTTGAAGTTGAGGAAGAGCTACATGTATGTAATTTTGTGTATCAGGTATTCTATAGGATCACATATATTCTTTACATGTGTTAATGAGGGTTATGTTTATGGTATATGCTTGAGGCATGTCTTGATGATGATGGTACATGATATGGTACACCTATGTGATGATATGGTACATTGTTAGAAGTATATCTTGGCTATATTGGTATCTGGTTTGGTATATTTCATGGTGATGTTATCACATGCTTGAGGCATATCTTATGGTACTTAGTTGAGACACTTCATTGATTATATCTCATGGTACATGGTGTATGGCATGATTGAGACATATCATGAATGATATGGTATATGGTTGATGCATGAAATGTTACATGTTTGATACATGGTTGATGTACGTGATATGGTACATGGTTGATGTACGTGATATGGTACATGGTTGATGTACTTGGTATGGTACATGATTGATGCATGATATGGTACATGTTGATGCACATGTTTGATACACATGGTATGGTACGGGTTGATGTACATGGTATGGTACAGGTTGCAGTACATGGTTGATGGTTGATATACATGGTTTGGTGATGGTTTTGGTATCCATGTGAGTGGATCTGGTTATAGTTGGTTTTTGATGGTATATCAGTTACAAAGACAATGATGGTGACAGGGACAGTGACAGGTTGGATGATTGGTTGATCATAAGAACAGGTTGTTGTGATAGAGTGAAAATGATTGGTTGACGTGACAAAGTGACAAGGATTGGTTGATGTGATAGTGGAAGTCACATATTTATGTGACAGTAGCAATGACAATGACAATGACAATGACAGGTTGTTGTATTGGTGAAAATGGCAGTTACAGGTTGATCAGTGGTAGTGAAAGTTTGAGTCTACACTTATATTTCATGGCGGTAGGACGGGGCAAGGAAAGGAGGTTCTATTCTCCTTCCAGTTGATGCCAAATAATTCAAGGAGTTGTATCTTCCTTCAGGTTGGTGCCTATAAATCATGGGGATGTAGCCTCCTTTTGGTTGGTGCCAGAGAACATAGGGATTTGGATCTTCCTTCAGGTTGGTGCATGTAAATCAAGGGGTTGTATATGGTCAATCATAGATTTGTAGCTTCCTTCAGGTTGGATCCTATAAACAGGGGGTTGGTACCTCCTTCTAGTTGGTGATGGAGAATTTGGAAGTTGGTGCTTCCTATGAATGTAATATTTGATATATAAATAAACATTCCATGGTGTTCTCCCATTTGGGTTTCCATGTAAATTCAAGTGTATTGTGCATGTGGTTATTTGATGTGATGATATTGCTTATGGTTATATGCTAATGATATATTGAATGCAATCATAAATGATATATTGATGATAAATTTGAAGTGTATATATTATGACTGAAAGTAGTAAAAAGTGTTCATATTGATTCACCCTCCCCCCCCACTCAGTATTCCAACAATTGGTATTAGAGCGGGTCCTTCAAGAAACATTCTAACCATTGGAAGGTAGATAATGGAGAGAAAAAATTTGTGTAGGAATGGAATACCATAGTTCGATGGTCAGAGATATGCAATGTGGAGTTATAGGAAAACAAAATTATTACAGGAACATGAATATGATGTTTGGAAATTAGTTGTGATAAGGTACACCACTACAAAGAAACCTCTAAAGACTGTAGCCAAGAAGGAATTAAAAAGGAACAAAAAAATAGCAATAGATTTCATCTTAGAAGGATTACCAGATCCGGTGAAAGATAAAGTGGGAAAATGTTCGTCATCCAAATAAATTTGGGATAAACTACATAATCTCTAATTTAAGGGATCCCATTGTTGTGTGTGTGTTATATCCTTTGCACGAGTAGTAGTGTATGCCTTGCGTCGGGTGCACAGGGGGAAAAATCCCCCCGTGCGGGGGTTCGGGGGAAACTCCCCCGAGAAATCTTTTTGCCTCAAGAAATGTGTCGCATTTTTGTCTCGTTTTTCATGTTGCCTTGATTTTTGTGTCCATTGTTGGGCGGTTTTCGACACATGGTTTTTGGTTGATGGTTTTCTATTTCTGGTTAAGGAATCAGGGTTGTTGACTAATACAAGTCATTGGGTTAGGGTTTTGGATGTTGTTGGCTCCTATATGTATATTGTATTATAAACAATGTATCACTATGAATGAATATAGAATATGTTGGTTTTCCCAGTTTGGGTTTCCATGGGAAAAATCTTTGTGTAATGTTTGTATTTTCCATTGTATCTTTTCTATTCTTTTACTGAAAATATCTTTGCAGTAAATATTGTACAAGGTTAAAATATGCATTTTGGTATCAGAGCGAGGTTGGCTTCAGGGGGATGCCTTTTTGGTCAAGGGTTTGGCTCAGGACTGTGATAAGCCTTGTTATAGTGGGAGATCTATGGTATTGATTTTTCAGGTGAAAATAAATGGCGAGCAATTCGAAAATGGAGATAGAGAAGTTTAATGGGCAAAGTTTTGAGCTATGGAAGCTCAATATGGAATATATGTTGGTCAACAGAGCTCGGTGGATCATGGTAGATCTAGGTATTGCACCTACAGGAACTTCAACAGATGACTGGAAAAAGTTGGATCGGAAGGCAAAGAGCACAATCTGATTGTGTCTCTCAAATTCAGTATTACTGAATGTGTCAAAGGAAGCTACAACCAAGGATTTATGGGATAAGTTGGTGAAGTTGTATCAGTCTAAGTCCCTAGTAAATAAACTATTCCTGAGAAAGAAGTTGCATAACTTGAGGATGAGAGATGGAGACTCAGTGGCAGAGCATTTGAACACCTTCAATACTATGGTAAGTCAATTAGTATTTGTTGAGATTAAAATTACAGATGAAGATAAATGTATCAGTTTACTATGTTCTTTACCAGACTCATGGGATATTTTGGTTGTGGCCATAGGTAGTAATACAAATTCCTTGAAGTTTTATGAAGTGATCTCATCCTTGTTGTTGGAGGAGATGAGATGGAAGAATATGGAAGGACAGAGCACAGACGCATTATTTGCAAGAGTATGTTCCCAGGAAAAAAATAGATCTAAGTTCTCAAGTGGAAGATCTAAGTCTTAGGGTAGATATAAATCTTCCAGAAAGTTTGTAAAGGTATGTTGGAGATGTGGAAAATAAGGGCACTACAAGAAGTAGTGTAGATCCAAAGTTGAGAAAAATAAGGGATCTGAAGAATCTCCTTCTACAGAAGAAAATACCTCCAAGGAAGAAGGAGGGGATGTGTACTTGGCTTCTTCAAGAACACATGTAGATCATGAGGCATGGTTGGTTGACTCTGGTGCATCCTTTCATATGACTCCCCACAGGGAGTGGTTCTGCGAATATGAAAGTTATGATGGAGGTAATGTTTTCTTAGGTGATGATTCGACAACCAGAATCATAGGACGTGGAAAATTCAAGTTGAGACTCATAGATGGAAGGATTACAAATCTACCTGGTGTTCTGCACATCCTAGGTTTGGCCAACAATTTGATTTTTGTAATCAAAATGGAAGATGCAGGGGTAAACAAAATATTTGAAAAGGAAACTTGTAGGATGGTTCAAGGAGCAATGGTGTTGTTGAAGGGAGTTCTATTTGGAACTATGTAAAAGCCGCAAGGAAGCACTATTAGTGATGGGTGTAATATTTCCATTGTTCCTGATATTGGTTTTGAAGAAGAAAGAACTCATATAGTCTCTGGAGAAAAGGTTATGTTGTGGCATAAAAGATTGGAGCATATCGGAGAGAAGGGTCTTCAGCTACTACATGGTAAAGATATGGTTGAAGGTATGTCTAACTTCTCTTTGGATTTTGATTTATGTGAACATTGTGTATATGTGAAGCAAAATTGGGTAAGATTCCCCTCTGGTGCAACGAGGGTAGAAGTAATTTTACATCTAGTTCATAGTAATGTTTTTGGACCTGTGCCAGTCCCATCATTAGGAAAATCTATGTACAATGTCTCATTTATAGATGACTTCTCAAGGAATACTTGGATATATTTCCTCAGGAAGAAATTTGAAGTCTTTGACAAGTTTAAAGAGTTCAATTCTCTTGTTGAGAATCAAATAGAGAGAAGAATTAAGGTGTTGAGGATAGATAATGGCGGAGAGTTTTGCATGAATGTATTTGAAGAATTTTGTAAGAAGTGTGATGTTATCACTCCAGGAATCCTTCTAGGTTGTAGCTCGAAGAATCATGATAGCTTAACTAATATCTCAATGATTCACTCAAATGGATCAAGTCGGATGACTAAATCAAACCTCACTCACTCAAGACATGCATAAACACACTTAGATTGACAAGGCTTTCAACTCCTATTGTTCAAAGAGTTTGTAAATAAGTGGATGTGTGGAGAATCCTTACTATACCCGCAGAATCATAAAATAAACATATATCTCATCAATGCAAAGACAGGATGACAACTATCAGACATTAGACAAACATGAATAACATGAATATAGCATTCAAGTGCAAGTAAAGACTAGATAAGAAGATGGGAATTTGAACAAGTAATGGCGAAAGAAGCTTGTATTACTTAATATGAAAATGAGAAGCTTGAGAGTACAATGTATGAAAGAGTCTCCAAAGTCAAACCCACCCCCATTTTACTATTGTAAACCTAGGATTAAATAGCCTTTACATCAAAAACTATGATCCTATAAGGAAGGATCGAGAATACTAAAAATAGAATAATATAAAACTAATTGCAAACTTATAGGAACATATCCTATATAAAGGGGAGTCGAACCCTTATCCAAATCTGGTCTCCAACATCTTCGATATCTTCAAAGTGATGACAAGGCACTTGAAATCTTCCTTTTGATAGCTTATGATATCTTTGACCAAAAATAGTAAAGGGATTGTGATCTTCTTGCATTGTATTTTGCCCCTAATGCTGAGAAAGGATAATGATTTGAATCCTTTTAATTATTTCCCTTCATAAAAAAACATTCCACGCATCCTGGGAACAAGAAAGTTCGATCTAGGCAAAAAGAAGGACATTAAGAAAGTGCATGCGCTTTCGACAGCTTACAGACCTGAAACGGAGTAGGGTTAGCTACCGAAAGAAGAGCTTTTGGCAGTTAACAACGCCTTTTGGAACTAGTCTAAGCTGCTGAAAGTACAGGTCTTCAAAAAGTCTTAAAAACTGCAAAAATGAATTTCCTTTGTTCTGGCATGGTGTTTTTTGTTGCATACAATTAATATTTTCCTGTAGGTCTTCTTGCAGCAATCTCTTTATTACGTGCTTTGCAATTCGAAGCATCAGTGCTAAGACCTGAAATACATCATCCAGATATTCCAGACTCAAAGTATATGGCCCAAGATCACTTGATAAAGATTTAGTAACTTCATTTAATGGACCAGGAGGAAGATACCATGTTTCATTGCTGACTCCACCATCGACTGCACAAAATTCTGCTTCTTTAATTTCATTATCAGCAAGTGTTGTGATCTTTTGCCAATCAGATATCTGTATTTGATTGACCAATTTATTTAAATCTGCCACTTCATCTATCTCTTTAACTGCTAAATTTTGTCTTGCTCAATTTCAATCATTGATCAGTATTCAGAGGCTTCAGCAACCATGTTGATATAGCTTCCTTGGCCAGACGAATTGATTTCCCATTATAGTCAACTTGTTTTATTATAATTCCTTCAGATATATTAGTGCGTTTGTCATCCATGAACTCTTAGAAGTCTAATAATGCTCATTCTACAAAGCTTCATAGCCATCTCCTCATCATCCTTCTTTCCTCCTATTACAACACGAAATGAAACAGATCTGGAGGAACCATGAACAAAAAGAAGATGAAAGAAATTTGACTCTGTTGCAGACAGCTCATAACGATGTACTAAACACGGTATCACTGGTAGCATATATGGATTTGTCACTAAAAGGCGTGTTTGTGTTATGGCTTCAATCTTTTTAATCAACTCGTCCATGATCAAAATTGCATCCTTCTTACTGTCAATTGTTGGGCGCAAGACACTTTAACCTCGGCATATGGCACCTGTATCATCGTTTGATTTATCTTGGTGCAAGGCACCTACAATATCGGGCATCTGTCAGTTGTTTACATTTGTGTTTGATTATTTTAAACTTTTCTCATGTTACATATCCCATATACATCAGGATTTTCTGAAAGTTATAACCTTTAATGCGCCACTAGTTCCTAGGTTATCTCGATGACATAGGTGGAAATGGTGAGTTGGGCATTTGTGCCTGACTTTGATATGTTAATTGGATTTTCTTTGACATGTGCACTTGACATGTTTGTCGACTTGTGGCCCCCAAATTTTGTTTAAAATCCATAAGACCCGAGAGACTAGGATTTAATTAAAAGAAAACTCCAATGGTATCAAATGTAGACTTAGGCATAAAAAGAATTTGGTATATGGATAGCTTAGGTCTATAAGATTTGGACTTGGTTAGACACTTTGTAATTCACACACCACTTTTTATTTTGGTAAAAATAACAAATTATAATCTAAAGAAACATAAAACTAAGATTTAGGCAATATAACAATTATGTGTTTATGTAATGCAGGTCAAGGATAGAGTCACAAGGGTCTAGAGAAAACATGATCAATGGGAACTTAATGGGGAATTTGAAAATATGGATAATGGAAAATGACCAAGGAAAATGACAATTTAAGCGCGAAGGAATGAAATGCCTCAAAATTTACAAAACCATTTGAGGATATAACATGTGGTATAGCAAGGAAGAAGACTATTCCATATACACCTTAGCATAATGGAGTTGCAGAAAGGATGAGCAGGAAGTTGATGGAAAAAAGAAAGGTGCATGCTCAGTGGTGTCGGGTTAGGGAAAGAATTTTGGGCAGAGGTAGAGGGTACTGCATGTTACCTGGTCAATAGGTCACCCTCATCAGCATTGGATGACAAAACTCCACAAGAGGTATGGACAGATAAGAAACCTTCTCTCACACATCTCAAGGTATTTGGTTGTGATGCATATGTTCATGTTCCAAAGGAAAATAGGAGTAAGATAGAAAAGAAGGATAAAAAATGTCTCTTTATTGGATATAAATATGGTCTCAAAGGTTATAATATTTGGAACCCAGAAACTAAGAAGGTAGTGTGTAGTTGAGATGTGGTATTTAGAGAAATGAAGGATGTTGTTAAACAGGAAGTCCTACCAAGTAAGGAAGAACCAGAGAAAATAGAGTTTGATTTAAAGGATGATGAATCAGACTCTACAGAAGAAAAGGAATAAGAAGAAGAAGATCCTCATACTCCAGTATTGAGGATATCACTTCGAGAAAGAAGGCTACCAGAAAGGTATATTCCATCTGATTTCCATTCAATTTTTTCTTTTTCTATTACTGATGACGATCCTAGAACTGTCAGGGAGGCAGTGGATTCAGAGGATGGAAATCTCTGGGAAAAGGCAATGGATGAAGAAATGGAAACCTTGGATAAGAATGAGGCTTATGATCTAGTGGAGTTTCCGACTGGAAGAAATCCCATTGGAAGAAAATGAGTATTTAAAAAGAAGTTGAATTTAGAAGGAAAAGTGGAGAAATACAAAGCTCGATTAATAGCAAAGGGTTATTCCCAGGTTGAGGGAATTGGTTTTGGTGATATATTTCTCATGTTGTCAAGTTAACCTCTATAAGATTTAGGTTATCTGTTGTTGTTGCATTTGATTTTGAAGTAGAACAGATGGATGTGAAGACAACATTCCTACATAGGGATCTGGAAGAAGAAATCTATATGAAGGGAAAGAAGGATTTGTTGTGAAGGGAAAGAAGGAGCTAGTATGCAAGCTTAAAAAGTCTCTGTATGGTTTGAAACAATCACCAAGGATGTCGTATAAAAAATTTGATACTTGTATGTTGGTACTTGGCTTCACAATAAGCAAAGAGGATCATTGTGTGTATTTTAAATTAATTGGTGATCATTTTATTTATTTGGTATTGTATGTGGATGACATGTTACTGATATGAAACAACAAGGAGATTATCCAGGATGTAAAAACTCAATTTTCCTCTAAATATGACATGAAGGATCTTGGTGCTTCAAATTTCATTTTGGGCATGGAAATTAAAAGAGATCGAAAAAAGAGGAAACTATGGTTAAATCAGACAAAATTTGTCGAGACAATATTGCAGAGGTTTAATATGCAGGTATGTAAATCGGTCAAGGTTCTTATTCATGTTGGTGTAAAGTTATATGTGGATCAGTGTCCCAATACACTTGAAGAGGAGGAGGACATGTCTCATGTTCCATATGCAAGTGCAGTTGGCAGTTTGATGTATGAAATGGTTTGTACTAGACCAGACATTGCACATGCAATGGGATTTTTGAGAAGGTATATGTCAAAACCAGTGAAGGAGCATTGGACAACAGTAAAAATGGTTTTCAGGTATTTGTGTGGCACTGATAGCTATGGATTTTTCTACCAAGGAAGACCGGGATTGGACAAAGTGGTGGATATACATGGCTTTTTGGATGCATACTAGGCTGGAGATCTGGATCGTAGGAGATCTACAAGTGGGTATGTGTTTAACCTGTCTGGAGGAGAAATAAGTTCGATGAGAAAAAGATAGGATGTAGTGGCACTTTCAACTACAGATGTTGAATACATGGAATCCACTCATGCAATTAAGGAATCGGTATGGTTACAAATATTGTGTTGAGGTATTGGGTTGGTACAACAAGCTGTGAGGATAGATTGTGATAGTCAGAGTGAAATTGTTTTGGCAAAGAACCCGGCTTATCATTCAAAGACAAAGCATATTGATATTCAATATCACTTTTTGAGATACATGGTTGAAGAAAATAATTTTTTATTGATGAAGGTGGACACTTTGAAAAATGTTGCAGATTCATTAACAAAATCTATGAGCATTGATAAGTTCTCTTAGTGTAGAGGATCCATGGGAATTTTCTCCCCTGGATTGTTGACTATGTAACCATGTAACCCCTTGTATGCAAAGAAAACAACAAGTGGGAGAATGTTGGGTATGTGTTATATTATTTTAGGGGGGTGCAGGGGTTTAGGGGAAATGCCCCCGATAAAAAAAAATTCCTCGGAAAATGTGTCGCATTTTTGCCTTGTTTTTTGTGTTGCCTCGATTTTCATGTCCATTGTTGGGCGGTTTTCGGCACATGGTTTTTTTTCCGATGGTTTTCTATTTTCGTTTAATGAATTAGGGTTGTTAACTAATCCAATTCATTGGGTTAGGGTTTTGGATGTCGATGGCTCCTATATGTATATTGTATTGTAAACAATGTATCACTATGAATGAATATAGAATATGTTGGTTTTCCCGGTGTGGGTTTCCAAGGGAAAAATATATGTGTAATGTTTGTATTTTCCATTGTATATTTTATGTTCTTTTACTGAAAATCTGTTTGCAGTAAATATTGTACAACGTTAAAATCTACACTCATAAAATCACAGAACCATAGCATGCTAGAGAAGATACAGGGACAGAATGAGAAGAAATATGCTCATCATGTCAGATAGATTCTGAACAAGAATATTGTGAAGAAGACATAGTAAATCTTGAAGCAAAACTAATCAGCGCTTTAGACGATCTGAAGAAAGAAAGAATGAAGAATGTGCCACTCAAGGAAGAATTGATCGAGCTAAAGAAGGGGTCTCAAAATCTAAACTATGAATAAGTCCAAAAGATGATTACAAACCTAAAAGTACAATTAGAAGAATCCAGAAGGATTGAAGAAGCATGCAAAAGTTAGCTGGAAAAAAAACAACTTTTGGAAGCCGAAATAGTAGCACAAAGAAAGGAAGTTGAGAAGAGAGAAAATATTTTGACTAACCATCTCAAGGAAAGATCTAAGAAATTAAATAATATTGAAGTAGAATTCATTTAGCAAGAAAGAATACTTGAAGAAGCAAAGGGAAAGGAAGAATTCACGAAGATCCAGATGATGAAGAAAGAAGAATATTGTGAGAAGCTTGAAGAAGAAGTTGTCACATTAAGAGTTAAAGTTGTCAAGCTCAACAAGAACACTGAAGAGAGAAAAACCTCCACATCATCAGTAAATAAAGTTGAATGTTACAGGTTACTAGAAAGAAAAAAATGAATTATGCAAAAGTCATCAAAGGCTCTATTAAGAAGGAAGAATGTGAG